>BPLQ01014614.1:0-57035 GCA_021605075.1 Caerostris darwini
CATCAAGCAATTCCCTCGAAGTTCCGGTTGACAGGTGGGGGGGGATTGACGGGCTGCAATTCGTCGGCCAAGCATATCCCCACATGCTCTATTGGATTCAAGTCCGGTGAGTATGCTGGCCAATCCATACGGGTGATATCCTCCAATTGAAGGCATTCGTCTACAATGTTTGCACGATTAGGACGGACGTTGTCATCCATAAACAGAAATTCAGCACCCATGGCGCCCCGAAACAAACGTACATGTTGTTCCAGAATGACATCCCGATAGATGTGGCCTGTCATCGTTACACTCTAAACATGCAGGTCAGTGCTGGAACCAAGAATAATTCCTCCCCAAACGAGCCATTCTGCAACACCGTAACGGATGGTGTTCTCTTGGTGGTAACGGGTACCTGGCGCTCTCCATATGAAAGTCCGGCGAGAACCAGACTGCAAACTAAACCTGGACTCGTCGGAAAACATCACACAAGACCACTGTTGCGGTGTCCACAATGCATGCTCTCTACTCCAGGTTAAGCGCAGGCGACAGTGAGTTGCGGTAAGTGGAACACATGAACACATCTGACAGGCCTACGAGCATATAGACCAACGTGCCCTAAGCGTCTGTACACGGTCTGCCTTGAAACTGTCGTACCGATAGCTGAAGAGAGCTGACGAAACAGGTCTGATGCTGTGCTCCGTCTGTTTCTTTTGGCAGTAACTGCTAAATACCGGTCCTCATTCGGCGTTGTAACTCGGGGGCGACTTGTGCTGTAACATCTACTCACATTACCATCATCTTGGAATCGTTGCCAAAGCCTGGAGATGACACTCTGGGCGATTCCAAGTTCCTCGGATACTTCCAGTTGGGTACGTCCACATTCCAGTCGTCCGATAATTCTACCACGTAAAAAATCATCCAAATGCTTCCTTTGTGCCATAACTATGTGGTTATTGCACTGAAAGGCTTTTAAAGCGCTTGTGAACAATTTTACTTCTTTGCCACCATTCCTTATATACCCCTCTCTTACACTCTCGTCATTGTGACGTACTATCCGCGTCATCTGGTGGTTTCCTGTAATTCGCATATTCTTCTTTAAGATGTGTTTGATAATTCTACAGCTGAAATTTTTATTTTAGAGTTCAAGTTCTGTGTGATTCTGAATTATCCTTAATTTATGGACATGAGTGTGTAATACCGCAACCAGCAGGTGAACCAACATAAAACAATATTCGAGAGTTTTTGCCTACCGTATTTTGGACGTCCGTTAGCTTTTTCTTCCTATCGCGCATGCTCGTAGGAAATTGCGCATGCGTATCTGTAATAATACTTCCTATGATCATGAGCACTAGGGAGAAAAAGCTAACGGAAGTCCAAAATACGGTATGCAAAAACTCTCTATTGTCAATTTGAGGTACCGTTTACCTATTTTATGGTGGAATTTATATTCAGATTGGGTCTGTCTGCCGTTTATTTGTGGTTATCTTTGCTACAACTTTTTCAATCTTGTTATGCCCCTGTTATGTAGTCTTTAAGCAATGGTTACAGCGACGACCATGCAATGTTTTTCTTCTATGCCACAAAAGCTCCATTTTCTTGCTTCTTACGTTCATTTAAATGCATTCTGTAACTTTGTGTATATAATTTTTATGCTAATTCTAAGGGAAATTTACAATTGGGTAAATATATATATCATATGTTTTAAATATAGAGCAGATCAGTTGCGCGTTCGGGGGCAGTAAGAAACAGTTAATAAAAAATAAATATCGATATTTTAAGAAGAAAAAAACATTTCTTACCTTAAATATTTTCATATACATTTTTTTTTTTTTCGTTTTTGATTTTTTTTGAAAATTATCAACTGATATTTCGCTGGAAATACTAACAGGGTAAATACTATTTGCAAATTACCTTTTTTATTGAGGCACAGTACTTTTTATTTTGCATATCGAGCATGTGCCATTGAATTAGTGAGTGTTCCTCTTATAATATGTGTTTTCGTTTATGTAATCCTTGTCTGAATGTTCCACAAATAATTATGTTTTACACAAATTAATCCTAAAATTTATTTTCCCATTTGGTAGTCGAATATGGTTGAACAAACGCCAAAAATATTTTGTCAGATTTAGTTTTAATACTCTCATAATGGATAAAGTGCTAAAAATAGGTACTCAATGTACTGATAATGGAAAGAATACCTATACAAATGAAAATGATATACCAACATCCAATGAATTTAGAAAATTTGTGTATAAATCCGATGACTCCGTTTTTAAAAAAATGATAAAAGAGAAAATATCAAAAAGTGTTTATTAAATAGGAAATTAAATTTTGCGGGGTCAATGATAATCGTCGATCGAAAGACTTTGGTTGTTAATTGCATGGATAAATGAGCAAATGAAACCTGCTAAATTAAAATAAAATTTAAAAACTAAACATGAAGAATTAACAAAATATTCTCTACATTTTTAAAAAAAAAAAAAAGAGCTTAAAATCTGAAAAATAAAATTATACTTTTGAAAAATATACGTAATAATTCCTAAGAACGCTTTAAGAGCATGCTTAAAATATACTATTGTTTTTAAGCTATAGATGGCGGCACTGAGTACAGCTTGTTTTTACAGTTTGAGTGCAAATTGAAAATCGTAGTAGATTTCAATTTGTGAAATCGTTGATGATTTGGAAAAATAAACGCTAATTGTAATTTTTATTAACAAGAAAAATTTGAAAAAAGTCATATCAGGAGGGTTTTTTTATGTTGTAAAATATTGGAAGTAAAAAAAAAATGAAGAGAAAATACTTGAAACTATTAGTCTGCAGATAAAGAAAATAATAAAATTTGAAACATGTGATGTTTAGTAGTAAAATTAAAACTATTAAGAATAAGCTGGTACTTTGGCAATGAAAACTGAACAAAAACAACAGAGACGTTCCAGAATCCTTAGTAATTTACTAAAGAAAATAATACACATTTTTTTATTATTTAAAAGCATCACTTCCAATTACGTAATATAATTGGAAAAAAGCTTTTATAAAGTTTAAAAATTTTCAGGTAATGATTTGGGTTGGATATGGGATCCAAGTTTACTTGAAATTTTAAATTCTAACATCCTTTTAAATTAAAAACAAAATTTTATTGTTGTTTCAAGTGATGAAACACTTTTATACTTTTCGTTAAACAATTTCATAAAAATTGTTAGTCAATTTTTAAAAAAAACAGCTAATATTATAAGAAATATTATTATTATTATTATCATTTGAAAATGGATAATTTAATTTATGTTTAATAATAAATTTTACCAAAATTTAAATTTGTTTCAGAAAAATATAATACAGCCCATTTTGCCTTCTCATTCCGCTTTTTAATTTTTTCATAATTTTTAGAGAAATTTTATTTATTACTTTATTTTTTTCAAATTAGCATCTTTAAAATATTTCTAGAATTTTACGAGTTACTTTTTACTTCTAAACAACATTATTTGCATTTGCAATAAATGCTTTATGAGAATGTTCATGATTGATAAATTTTTCTTGCTAGGCATGATTTTTTATTCAATTCCTTCTATTAGCTCACACTCTCCCTATATATATCTTGTTCAAATTAACATTAACAAAACCGAAGCAGTCTTCTTCAGAAAGAATCAAAAACGTAAAAAAACAGCCCTCTACCTTATCTGTTAGAATTCTGAAACAAAATATCTTGGAATTTATCTTCATCAACATCTAAATTGGAATTTTCATTTTAACTATGTCAAACAAAAATACAGAAAAAAACATTAGAAGACTCCACCTCCTTACAGCAAGAAACTCGAGCTTGAGTAGACATAATAAACTTCTGATTTTCACCTCTATTCTTCGTCCCTCCTCACCTATGCTTGCCCGGTATGGGCCTACGCTGCTAATTATAATACTAAAATATTGGAAGCTCAACAAAATAGGACTATTAGACAAATAACGAATGCCAACTGGTTCATGAGAAACGCTGATATTCAAAGAGCTGTATCACTGCTACCACTCAAGGAGTACTGGAAAAAACTTGCAGAAATTTTCTTCAATAATATCGACAACCACCAACATCCGGCCATTCAAGAGATCGAGCAATATGAACCGCACTCTCTTTTTCAAAGACCTAGGAATATCCTGCTCTAACCTATCTTCTATTTTTATTTAGTGTTGAACTTTTTCAATCCTCACGATTTTGTTTTATCTCTGGGCTTTGAGTAGACATTGAAAAATCAATGTTTTCATTCTTTCATGTTTGTCACCACCGGAGATGAGGCCCCTGACGGGGTCAGTGTGCTGCAATAATTTTCAACATCTTCTTCAATCGTTCATAAAATACTTTTTATTTCTCCACTAAGTTCAAATACATTTTTTTTTGAACTTGTAGTGGATGACACTGGATGTTAATACAGTTTTCTCAAATAATAATTCAGTAATTAAATTTAACTAATTTATTTATATTTAATGTTTTTTTAGATTTAAGTTGCATATATCTACCTATAGATGGCGCCAGATAAACTTAAAAAAATGAATGAAAAGTATTTATAAAGGACTTTTTGCAATATAGTAGGAATTAACTTTAAAAAAAAAAATTTATATTACTGTTTTTTTTTTTTTTTTTTTCTTAATTTTTAAGAAACTGTAACATGATTAGTTTATCCATTGGAGATTTAATTTTAAAATAACTTTAGGGAAAATGAGACAGTTATATTACAGTTGTCTATTTGTGCACATTCAATTCATTCAATCTGCTTGCTTTTCTTTTCGTACGTAGTAATAGTCTCTCTCACTTCTTATTAAAAACGTTCATTTCCTTTCATTATTTTTTATAATCAATTTATCAATAGTTTAAATTAGTATCTGTTTCACAAAATTTTCTGTGTGTACTTTTATTGATTTCAATATTAATAGTATTTTATTTAGAAACGTCTACATAGTTTTTCCCACTATTTTAACAAGAAAATGTAATGAAATTATTCAAAAGGAAAGTTAAAGGAACATTAAAAAAAAAGAAAGCCTTAAGTCTGAAAAATCAAATTGTACTATTGAAAGAAATACGCAATATTCCTGAGAATGCTTTAAGGACATTCTTAGAATATAGTACTGTTTTTAAGCTGCAGATGGCGGCATGGAACACATCCGGTTTTTGTAGTTAAAGTTGAAGTACAAATTTGAGATTGCTGTAACATGAATTTTGAAAAATAAACACTAATTGTAATTTTAATTAAATATGCATCTGCGTAATTTTTCCTAATATTTTAACAAGGAAACATAACGAAATTATTCAAATGGAAAGTTAAGAGGAAGAAAAATAGAGAACAAAGTCTTTACGAATGGAGAAAATTTATTATAATTAGCATGCTACAATTATCGATATTGTTTTTATTTATTTAATTTTTATGATTTATTTTTAGATGAATCAAATCTATCGGGAGGAAAGTTCTTCAACAATAGGCCTTTATGAATCCAACAGCTGTGTAGTTGAACAATGTATTACAAATATTCACTTCTCTTTGGAATGGCAAAGAATAATTGACTTAAATTGCTTTTTTAATGCGTTAATAAATTTAATTTCCATTTTGGTTTTTTTCTTTTAACATAAAAATTGATTTGGTTTGTCACTCTACTGTCATTTTGTGCATACTTTAGACCAATTAAACCCCGACCTACAGTTTAACGTGGATTCCTAACCATTAACAAATATTCATGTCACTGCCTGGATTCGAACCTGACACCTGTGGTACTAATGGCCACAGCTCTAGCCAATTGACCCTCAGGCCTCTTTATTAGCATGGAAATAATTTTAGAAATAAAAAAAAGTTTAAAAACGAATCAGTCTAAAATGCAAATTGTATAATTCTGCAAAAAAATAAGCATGGACTGAAATTCCAACTCAATTCTCTATAATCAATAAAAATTCAGCTTTACCTCTTAATCTCAAAATTCTAATATATCTCTCTTATCTTCGTCCAGTATTAGCTCATGCAAGTCCAGTTTGGGATTCTGCCGCACGTACAAATTTTAAAATTATTCAAAAGCTTGAGAACAAAACTTTCAGAATGTTAACGAATTCACCCTGGTACTTTCGTAATGACGATATTAGACGAGCTCTCTCGATTCCAATTTTGAGACAATTTGTTCACAAAATTTGTACTAAATTCTATAATGATATGCGAAACATCAATAACCCTGTATTAAATATCCTACAAAATTACGATTATGATATTTCCTCCCGCAAACATAGCAAAAGACCTCGCACTGTTCTAAATATTTAAAATTAATTCCTTACAACTGCCTAGATGAAAAAAGTTCGCTTTTCTCCTAAGCTATTTTTTCGCTTAATTTGACATTCTGGGTTATTACATGCAACTGATTTCATCAACATCGACATTTTTGAAATTTTTCATTTCATAATTTTAATAAATAAATAATTCTCTTTTTAAAAAAGGGGCATTTAATTGTCTATTTTGCTTATTAACTCAAAGGGCATGAGACCACCGCTATGTTTCAACATTTTGCAAAGAAGGAGATAGTGGCCGCTACGCGGCCAAGGATCTCCGTAATAATCTACATTAACATAAAATTCCAACTCAGGACAAAAATAAATGAAAATAAACAATGTTGCCATTTTCAGAATAGTAAGTAATATTGGATATTTCGCAAATTTAGAAGAATTTTTATCAACATTAATAATTTAATAATTCAAATAAGTAAAGCTCAAGTTCAATTACGTACCAAATAATTTCTTATTAGGAGTCTGAATTACGTATCCTTAGAACACAGCAAAAATAGCTGACCATGTTGGAGCGGGAGCTTACAATGATAGTAAAGGAACTGAACACAGGATGGCGCCTCTTCGTTGTTTTAAAGAAAGCGAACATCATTTGCTGACATTTTGAATGGACGATTACATTTGATGAAAGAAATAATTTTGAAAGTAATTAAAATTTAGAAGTACAATTCAAATATAAAATAAGAAAGCAAGAGTTAAAGTAATAGATATTAAAAACAAAAATTTTTGATAGTAGATTAATTTAACTTAAAATAATCTTAAGAAAAGAGCCTTGTGTTAAAAGGAGAAGTTGGCCTAAACGGAATTTTTTTGTTGACCGTAGTGGATGGTTGTTGCGCCAAGAGAATTCAATTTATCTTTTTCTGGATCGGTGAATGGCAATGTATTTCAATACATTCTTTATATTTCAAAATAAGTATTAGTTATATTTAAAATTTTAATTTCTAATTTATTAACTATGATGTTTAATTACGAAATAAATAAATAGCTGAATAATAAATAAATTTCTGTGTATTAAACTGAAACTCGGGATTAATTAATTTTCCTTCAGATTTAACAGGGATTCTTAAAGAGTTAAGATCTGAACACAGCTCTTCAGCCTATTCGGTGGCGTATACAATCCGCATATTCGCGGAATGGATTCATAGGTTATGTCATAAATTACATAGCAAATTTAATTTTAAAACCTGAAACCCCAGAACAGTAAAAAAATAACATTTCAGATACATTCGTTACGAATTTGAAGGCACTTAGTGAAAATCTTGAAAATGTGATTCATAATATTATCGAGATGAAAACTGTGAATTTCCTTCCTACATACAAATCACGGGGTCACTAGCAATACTGGCTTCCGAGGGTTTTGCATTGAAGCAGACACCTATATAGGATAATCGTACAAGAGCAATAGTCTTATGATTAGAGTCGAACTTGTGTTTGAACTCTAGCTTCACCATCATCATCGGAGCAACAACTCCATGGAGGCCCAAGGCCATCTGCCTACTGGCAGATTTCTAGACAGGAAATTATGTGTTTTTACGGGTTAGCATTGTCAGCACTACGACCGACGATCTACAGTCATATTAGACCGGGACCTATGGTTTAAGGGACATTCCGAGCCACTACAAACGCCCATGGAACCGCCGGGACTCGAACCCTAAACCTATGCAAGCAGATTAAGTAAGCTATTTGACTGTCAGGTTGCATTGGATCAAATCAGATGTCATTATACCAAACACCTACATAAATTAAAATAAATGGAGGCTTTATCATAACAAGTATAATTTCTTCAACTTCTATAGAGAGTCAATAATGAATCTAAATTAAAAAGGGCTATGGATACAGCTCTTAATAAGGGTTGATTTTAGCAACCAAGTACTTAAAACAAAAACAAAAAACGAAATTTGTAATAAACGTGCTATGACAGATTTCAAGGTTGAGTAGAATCAATTCATTTGCTTCATAGAGAAAACTTTGTCGAAATATATAAAGGCAATAATTAGGCGTTGAATTACAGTTCGGATTCCGCGATAAACTGCCGGACAAGACATTTTATTCTAAATAGACTTGCACCTACAGTTCACCGTGGATTCCGAACCACTAACAAACATCCCTTAACCATCAGGCTGAATTGAATCAAATGACATTTGAATGTCATTATACCAAACACCTACATAAATTAAAATAAATGGAGGCTTTATCGTAGCAAGTATAATTTCTTCAACTTCTATAGAGAGTCAATAATGGGTGAATTTCAATATACATTAAAAAGAACTTTGGAAACAGTTGTTAATAAGGGTTCATTATAGCAACATTCATCTACAGTGACGCAACAGCCCCATGGTGAGCCAAAGCCGTCTGCCTACTTGCAGCTTCCTTGCTATAGGAGATATTTTCCTACGGATCTACTGTTTAAAGTGGATTCCGAACCACTACAAACATCCATAGAGCCGCCGGGAGTGGACCCGAAGCCTGTGGCACCGAGCGCCAGTCACTCGGCCACCAGGCCTTCTCTAGCTTCACTTAATTAGGCTTTTGAACATTTTGCTCGCAGCAATTGCGTGGCAACTACTTTGCAGATATGGAGAGGAAAAATTAATCTTGCATCAAAACCTAATCATAGGTACTTATATTCAGTAAACTAGAGGACGCACTGACCGGAAAAACGTGATATCGACTAGATTTTCAATATTGTTCTTCCGAGTAAACAGACGGTCAGCTCTTTTAGTCGTATTTATATAAGAAAAATAAAATATTTATATATATGAATATTCTATTCTTGTTAAATACAAATATAATACATTACAAAAAAGAATGAAAATTCAAATTTTATCATAAAAACTTGATAATGCGAATACTGATGTAATTTACAATTACAAATAAAATAACATCTTAAATTTTTATTGTATAAATTGGAATGAAAAATTCAAATTTTTTTGAGGTCAGTAGCAAAAATAATTTAATATCAATTTTCTTTTTTTTTTTTTTTCAAGCTTATGGAAAACTGGTTAAGAACATGTGTGAAAAGTTCAATTACTCTAACACAATAGGATTTCTACTTTACCACATAGATAATAGAGTGCATGCGAATTTCTTTCTCATCACCATAAATAATTTTAAAACAGAAAATTTCATGTTATAAAATTGAAATTTATGTATTCCAGATATATCAATGTGACATTTATTTTTTATTACCAAAACGTTTACATTGCGTTTCAATTTAAAAATAACAATGGCAATTTAAAAATAACACTGTGTTTTGCATTTGTGTCAATTTACATAATAAAATTGGAGAACCGCTACTGCTTTTTAGTCTTTCCATTTTCAGTATATTTACTTTTAAATATCATTAGTAGTTGAAATTGGCATCTTTTTCATATTAATTACTATATTGGTTAGTTGGGGTTTAATGGCACAAGGGCCAGTTTTGGGTATACTGCACTAAACAAGATGGTAAAAAGCAAAAAGTTATTAGCAATAAAACCAGTTAAAGTCGCAACCCCGTGAAAATGACATTAAAAACTAAGTTAAATATACGTAAAAAATGCAAGAAAGACAGTTATATTTAAAAGACAAATGCACGATTTAAAAAAAGAGTTAAGGCGAAATACATGATGAAAAAATTTATATAGAAAAACCCTACATAATTTGTTTAAAGTGAGTCATGAAAGGAAAAAAAATCATGTTCGGGTCCCAAATCGCACCTCCCACCATGGAGCCCAGCAAGGTAAAGCAGATTACTGCCTTAGTGCTGACCAGGACCTACATGGTCAGAGCCACTCCCTGGAACGTCCTCCACCCTTAGCGAGACGCCCAAGAAATGGCCCATCACTTGAATCCAAAGCAATTCTAGATGCGTGAGACTGGTAATTGCGAGCCAATTGACACACCCGAAAACTGGGGTGTGCCGCCCGTCTATCAGAAGCGGAGGCGAAAAGGGACGTGTTGCCCACACGAGAGTCGCAACTCTAGCGGGGCTCCGTCCCCAGGATCCTATTTTCCTGTGACACGGGTCGTCACGCACGGCAAACACATGGGTCAGAAAACTGACATTGTTAGTAAAACTAATTAATCTATGAAAACAAAAGGGGAATAGACATTATTAGTTCAACGAAATAGCCAAAATAATGCAAAAAAAAAAAAAAAAAAAAAAAACGACGCAAATAACACCGTGGCAAAAGGAAAAGGGGGAGCTCTGAAGAGGAAATCAAAGACAAAAATTATGGTTAACGCATGACTGTTATGAAGCAATGATACAATATAAATGTGGACTGTGATTTAGACGTTGAAAATTAAAAAAAAAAAAAAAGAAGAAGACAAAAGAATGAAGGAAAAGATCACTAGGTCACCCCGGGGTCGTAAAACCCGTACACATCTAAAGAATATGCACCCCTGAGGGGGGAAGGATATTATTTATTATAAGAAACGGTATATATATATATACACTATGTGGAAGAAAGTGATGGGACACGACACTATAACGACATAAACCCATATTTATTAAAATTAATAGGAGGTAGGGCCTCCTTTGGCTGCGATCACAGCTGCAACCCTTCTGGGCATGCTTTTCACTAAATTAGCCATAGTGGCAAGAGGAATTTCCTTCCAAATGTTTAACAGGAAGTTCCATAGTTCAGGCTTGCTTTTGGGGAGTGGGGCAGGCCCTCAACCGACGGTCCAATTCGTCCCAGAGATATTCAATTGGGTTAAGATCAGGGCTCTGCGCCGGCCACTCCATGCGTTTAACGTTGTTGTTCACATACCTATCAAGAGTCCTCCTTGCAACATGGCATGTTGCGTTGTCGTCTTGATACCAGCAATCAGCCATACTGTACGTTGCTCACAAGGTAGTAAGGACATGATTGTCGAGAATACTACAGTATCTATCGGCATTCATCGCACCATCAACCTTCACCAGTGGGCCAGCCCCATACCAGGAGAAACAGGCCCATACCATCAATCCTCCTCCACCAAACTTTATAGTTGGGACGACACACTCGGGCAAAAGGCGTTCTCCTGGTAAACGCCATACCCAAACACGTCCATCGGAACGGAAAAGGGTAAATCGTAACTCGTCACTAAAAAGGACGCGTTTCCAGTCATCCAGAGTCCAAGTGCGGTGGTGTTTGGCCCATCGAAGGCGCACTTTCTTGTTGATTTTCGTAATCAAAGGCTTATGGGCCGCCGAACGTCCAGTGTAACCTAACTTATGGGCCTCGATACGAAGAGTCTTGGTCGAAACGGCCACACCTGTGGCTTGTCTAAACTCATTAGCGATGTTATCCATGGATGTTTAACGGTTACTTCGAATCTCTCTGCCGAGCACCCGCCGGTCCCTGCTGGTGAGAACTGTAGGTCGTCCACTTCGGGGTTTGATCTGACAGTGTCCCTCAGTCTTATAGCGACACACAACACGTGCTACAGTTGATTTTGAGCAGTTACGGTGACGGGATATCTCCCTAATTGACACCTTGGCAAAATGCAATCGAACCAACACACCTTTCTCGAACTCAGACGACTCTTCCCGTGGCGGCATCTTGACAAAAAACAACTCTAGTCAACTCCACAGATTATTTATAGGATATGGCTGACACGTGATACCTATTATTGCGCATGTGTCAGCTATATTGTCGACTTTTCTCCTTTTCGAGGGGTGTCCCGTCACTTTCTTCCAGATAGTGTATTAATAGATGCGTATTGATACAAGCTGTAGCAAGATATTTAAAACTTCAAAGAATAAATTAGATTATAAAAGCTTATAGGAATATTGTTTGCTTGTGAGAAAATAGATCAAGAAATGAAATATTAGCAGCTGATAATTATAATAAAATATAAAAATTATTACAAACAAATTATAATAATTTAAATATCAAATTTTAATAAAGTTGTTACATGAATATGCAAAAATATTGGACGATTTTCGTTATTTACAGTAGCCTTTTTTTCGTCATTGACTTTTAAATGTATTATATATTTTGAAAGTATATTTAATTAAGTTTTTTTTTCTGTCGGTAACATTTTCAAATAATTTAAATCAGTGTATTGAAAATCGTATTAGGTAAGTTCTATATTTTTAAAAGGATTTATTCGATTGAATGTATCTAAAAACTTATGATTCCACATAAAAAAATTTCATTATTATTTTTTGTTAAATTTTTATAGGCTAAAATAAGAGTGAAAATGGCCAAATATTGATACTGTTACTAAACATGATAACTCAATATGAAATCAATATTTTTTAAATTTCTAAGTTTGTATTTGTTTGTACTAATATTCTACAGGGAATAGACCTCTGATAAATTTATATCTTTATTATTTATTATTTCGTACTAATTTAAATGTTGTCGACACAAAATTCTTCCAAAATTTGCATGTAATTCCAAATTTAACAATTAAAATAAAAAATATTTTTGTAGCTAGAATCATTTCCAAGGTCTATTCCCTGTAAATATTTATGAAAAATATTTATACCAGGTTTTGTAGCATTTGGATAAAAATTATTTGTGTTAGGGTGTTTCACGGGAAAACAAAAAGCATAAAAATTCATTCTGAGAAAAAGCTAAAAACAACTTTTAATTATAGATATTACTTTTAAAAATGTTGTAAATATATTAAAATGCCCTTGAATTATCAAGTTCATATTATTGTTTATTAAAAAATATAGTTTTATTTTTCCTTAAAGCTCTAAAAAATTTCTGAGCTCTGTTTTGAAGAAGTTAAAATTTGCTCGACAAAAACTTTTTTACAACTTCCTTGAACTGGCAAATGCTTTTTAATTTGAAATGTCCTGGATTTAAAATATTTAGCCTTTTTACAAGTAAAGTATGATTAAATTAAATTAAAGGTTTTGAATATTGATTAAATATATTCAAAACCTTTGAATTCCACATAAAAATACAAACTTTAACTATTTTTTATACAATTTATTCTTTAAAATATGGATAAAAATTGCAAAAACGTGAAATTTTTGTAAAACTTGATAATTCAAAAATAAATAAATGAATAAAATATGAATAGTTATTTTCTTTGTAAGTATTCGTATGTTGGGAACATTATTATGTAGGTAATATACTTTTTTTCAAATGTATATTTTAATTATTTCTCATTTTTGTATGCTTAAAATCTGTCGACACAAAGTTTTTTTTTAAATTTACAACAAATTCTTAGTTTAACAACTAAAATAAAAATAATTTATGAATTTAGAATAATTTCCATGGTCTATTCCTTTCATACATTAAAAGAAAACTTTTACATGAAGTTTCAAAGCATTCAAATAAAAAAAATATGGGTATTAGGACGTTTTGAAGGAACACAAAATGCATAAAAATTCAAATAAGAAAAAAGTTAAAACCAAGTTTTACATGGAAATGAAAACAAATATGCATACAAAAAAAAGTTATGGAGCTTTCAATTCTCCTTTATTAATGTAAACACTTATTTATTTGTTTTGTTTTCTTTAACTATCTTCCAACTTAAAAGTACTATTTATAAACTTCTTATTTTTCTTCGACATTATTCAAATCACTGAAATTTATAATTTAAATTCTAAGTTATTTAAATAACAAAACTTTTTTAAATAAAATCTCTTTGATTTTCAACTTGGAACAATTATAATACCTTTTAGAAAATTTTTATCTTATCATTATATCAAATAATTGCATTATTGACTTCATTTTCAAACTTTTCAAAACATTATCTTTCTTTAACATTGTAGTGACTATATTCTATTATCTTATAGGTCACATATCATTCTAGAATTCTTAATCACATACAACACACAGTGTTTGAAATAACAGTTCAGAACACATATTCTTTAAAAATGTTGACAAACTTTAAACATAGAAAAGTTCAAATTTTTTATTTACTTTGTTAACAGCATTCACTATATTTTATTTAAATTAAAAATAAAAAATTCAAAATTTGTAATTTCTTCAACAAGAACAGGTTTTGACTATGTTTAGAATAAAAGATATTACGACACAAATCGAATTATTGCATAGATTTCTATAATAACACACAACAGCAAATGTAAACAAATATTCAAACAAAATCTTGCAACCAGATTCTTTAATAGATCGAGTGATATCAACAATTTTAACTTTTTTAAAATGATAAAAACATTATTTAAAGTTTTGTTTTTACATTAGAATAAGTGTTAGTCAATATTAAGGAAGAGTTGAAGGTAAATATATTGAAACTATCATTTCCGGTTACGAAAATCAGTACTTCCGGTTCAAACACTCGTCTTCCAGAGACGTTTAAACTAACATAACTTTAGTTCTAATATAGATAGAAACAAACTATAAAGATATTTAGAAAGCTTAAATTACAGTCAGCTCAAATATTTAAAAATTGTAGCATCGATATTTTGGTCGAAAATCGCATTTTAGAGGTGTTCGTGTACCTTAAGGTTTAATTTTCACTTATAATATTTACTTTTTACTTATTATACTTTTGGTTTACATCTACTTGCAAAATTTCTACTCTGGATTCTTCTAAAAATTTGATTAAATTTCTAATATACATCCAGACATTAGATTATATATATATATATATATATATATATATATATAAAAGCAATCCCCTCCGGACACAATGCACTTATGCCAACTTTTTTCCAATCCTCAATGTATGCTAAAAAGTCATCGGCAGGGATCGCCTTCAAAGTGCGCGGCGATTCACGATGAATCTCTTCAATAGTGGACTGGGGAGGTCTTTCCGGAGTGGTCTTTTGAGTTTGGGGAATTGCCAGAAGTCGCTCGATGTGAATAAGGTGGTTGTGGAACGATATGGTCATGCAATGTGAGCTGTCGCATTCGATGTTTTCGGTACCAATCGAGACTTGACACATTTGAGGCCGAAAATGGAATTGACCGATCCTTTTGAAATTCCAACATTATCAGCAAGGTCTCTCATTGTAAATCGACGGTTTGCAAGAACCAAATCTTTAATTTTTTGGACGTCAACTTCGTTGGTTGAGGTTGATGGTCAATCAGAGGGCTCATCATCTTCAACGTGTTCTCTGCCTTCTTTGAACTATTTATACCACATTTCTAAAACGCAAACATTTCTTTCCTATATAAAAATGCTCACCGAATGCCTTCGGTAACATTCTATACTTTTCCGTAAACAAAATTTGATGCAAGTTCTTTGCTCAATTAATTCAAACATTTCAAAAATCGCCGGAATCAGTTTTAGCGTCTCACAAAGCCAAGCCTTACTCAAACACTAATGAATATTTTTACGTGAAATTTACCACAGATGCCAAGAACAGTGCCAGAAACCTAAAAAAGAAAAAAAAATTGAAATTTCATAAGACCCGGGAATTTTAAATTGAAAACCTTTCTTCCTGTTTGGACACAATAGTGTAACGTATCTTGATAAAAGCTACTTAAAAACTTAAGGAATATAAACTAAGTAAGATAACTGATGCTTAAAAATAATCTCACTTTTAAAGAATGACACTCTTACATATTATTCAGTTTTTGTTTCGTGTATTCAACCCTGTTTTTGTTTTGAAATCAATTTCCGTGTCATAAACATTTTCTTTTGCTTTTAAAAATTCCAAAGAGCCATAAAATATGTAATTCACTGAAACAGCATTTTTAAATGAATTATTCTTTCTTTGGTTGCCTGTGTAAGTTGTTGACAACCATCTAAAGGTAGATAAACAAAATATGAAGAAATTATTTTCTTCCAATTGCCTTTTTAAAGCTTCAGAGATGTTAATATCTCTTGTCAAATGTCGAAGTAATTTTAAACGATTTTCTGCCTTAAAAGCATTTATATTTTTTGTTTTAAAATATACTTGAAAGCTTATAAACATATTTTGACATGAAGATCAATAAGTATACGGAACAAAGAAATGAAGAATTTAAGAAACATGTTTACTTCAGAACTACAATTTATGTTATAATCGTACAGATCCATTTTGATATCCAACTGTTCAAAATATTAGAATTTAAATGACAAGTAATTTATTATATATATTTTTTTTATACAAAAATTCTTCCTGCAAATATTTTCATTTGTAAAACAATCTAAAAATTACAATGTTATAATTGCTTGTCAGTTATTTTTATTATGCTTGTTTAAATATTGCTTGTTATCCCACTTGGTAGACAGCAACATCTAGACCAAGTACAAGAACCCTTGTGGAAGGAGGGAAATTAAGCAGCTTCTGTCGTGATGGAGCACTCGTAGGTAGAAATGTGACTTGGCTCCATGACGCTGAAGAAGGAGGACAGTGCCTTTTGGGATGTGTTTTAGAGGGAACCAGACCGCATTTGCTATCGTATGGGAGAAAATTCGGAAAACCTTCACAATGTAGTCCGACTAATGAGACAAGATGCTGAACATCACAAACGCCATCGAGTCTCCTCGTTCTTTTTGAAACAGTGTCTACAGCAAAGTCGTTAGATGATTGAACCTCCACCCTAATGCTAGAGCGTGTTTCCACTGAGCCAAGAGTCGGGCTTGTTTAATTGTAATAAACAGTAATTATCACTTTTTGAACGTTTTTAAATTTAAGATTGAAAAGAATTTCAGCATTTCATTTCTTAACTCTCACAGTTAAGCTCAGGGGCAACGGGCAACGGGCGTACCTGTTACGGAGTTCCTAGGTGGTTTTAAGAACTACTATACCTCCACATCTTAAATTAGTTAGATAATAAGCATTTAATGAAATTGCTTCAATTATAGCATATTAATAAATACAAGAAAAACGATTTAAAAGTTAGGAAAAACATCTCTTGCTTGAGAACAATTAAAGCAAGAGATCGAAAAAGCTAAAGCTAAGGTACAATTAGGAGTCCGTTGACGATGCCCAAAAAAAAGATTTAAGACACAAGTTAAAAATAAAAATTTAAAGCTAAGAAAAATAAAAGAAATGAACAAAGTACATAAAAACATATTTCAAACAAACAATCTTTCACTGGCTGGCTTGCTGAAAGATGGCGCCATCAGTCCAGTGAACAAGGTAAAAACCCAACCGCAGTTGGGGAAAAAACATTTTCATTGGATAGAAAACTGTGGTATGGAGTGAAAGTGAGCAGTCAAATATTATTAAACACTAAACGGTACAATTAACAGCGATGCTATGAAAACTTTAAGAACAACAAAGATTCAAAAAAAATAACAGAAATTACAAAATAGAAAAGATGCAAATAAAAGCTTCGTTTTTTAGGAAAACGAGTAGAAAATTACAAATAAACAAAACAAATTATAAAAATAAAATACAATTAAGAGTTAGGTAGCCATGTTCTAAATTAAGGTGCACATCGTAGCAAATAATTAAAATTTAAATGCCAAAAGCTGCAGCTCAGATCCGCTGGAAGTGATCGGAGTGACTAGACAACAGCCACAACGGTAGAATCGGCAGTTGCAGAATAAATTCCACAACGCCTTTTCAAAGCCGGGAAAGATTCCCATTGCTGATCATAGAGGGCTCTGGGTCTCTTCCTGGAGCTAGCCACACCAGGATGGTAGACTGGTATTTGTCGGATCGTTTGTTGCGGATCTGAGGGCATTTAGAATGAAAAGATTTCGAAATTTTGAAAATATAGTCCATAATGTTTCCTTCTAACAAACCACGCGGCGTTGACTATCATAGCTACCTGTTTATTTTGAAACACTTGAAGCTTCTTAAGATTTGCGATGGAGGTGGACGCCCAAATAGGACATCCGTATAAGAGAATTGGACGAAGGATATATTTATAGAGTAGAACCTTGTGTCTGATCGCTAGCCTACTCTTTCGAGAAATAAGGCTTTTGAGCTTTACGCTGGCAGCAGTTGCTTTAGGAACTACTTTGGCGAAGTGGGTATTAAAAGATAATTTTGAGTCAAAAACTAACCCTAGGTACTTGTATTCAGTAACCCAGGGGATTGGCTGGCCGAAAAGGGTGACATTCAAAAGAGAACCAATGTTCTTCTTCCGTGTAAACAAGAGGCACGCACTTTTGGTAGGATTAACTTTGATTTTCCAGGTGGTTAACCAACTTTCTAAGCGAGGAATATAGTCATTCAACAAAGCAACGACGGAGTTTGGTGATTTGTACTGAGCAATAATCGCTGTGTCATCTGCGAATATGGCCAGTTTACAGAACTCTGGCTTAGGAATGTCTTTCACAGAGATTAGAAATAATCTGGGACCGAGCAGTGAACCCTGAGGTACCCCGCTCCTGATTGGATGATCGCTAGAGATGGTCCCTCCCACTCGCACTCTGAAATTACGCAAAGAGAGGTACGAGTGAATGATTTTAATAAACTGGGGTGAGAAATCAAGTCGCATGAGCTTGAGTAATAAGCCATTATGCCAAATTTTGTCAAAGGCTTTGGCTACGTCCAGAAATAATATTCCCGTAGATTTACGATTGATAAAGCCATCATGGATCAGCTAGTTAACACGTAAGAGCTGGTGAGAAGTACTGAGTTGAGTTCTAAACCCAAATTGCTCAGGAATAAGGATGTTGTGATCTGTGCAGCGCTGATCCAGGCTTTTAAGAATCGAATATTCGAATATTTTACTCACTCCACTGAGTAGTGAGATTGGACGGTAATTTTGGGGGTAGGCCCTATTACTATCGGGATTTGGAATATGAATTACTACGGTAGTTTTCCAGCTCTGAGGAAAATAGCACTTATCGATTAAAAAGTTAATCAGATAAGTGATAAGTACCGCGTAGGTATACGGTAAAGACTTGAGCTTGCGATTACTAATGCGATCAATCCCAGGAGACTTATTGGGTTTAATTTTCCTAATAAATTCACAGACTTCCGCTGGACTGACCTTACTGATATCATTAATGTGTGGTTGTTGTAGGAAGTCTGCTACAGTGGTGTTAGTACGACTGAAGAAAGTAGGGTCTTCAAAGTCGTGGTTGGTTTCAAATTGAAATTGTAGGCTATCAGCTAAAAGCTCGACTTTCTAATCCGAGCGTAAGCAGAAGATCCGTTGAAGAGTAGTAGTGGTGGAATGTTGGTAAAAGGCTTATGCAACAAAGACGTCCGTCTAAATAGTGTTGTTTCAGGCGTCATGGCCTCTATGGTATGTTCCCATCGTTGCTGTGAGAATTCCCTAGTCTTCAATCTAACAATGGCCATTTGCCTGTAATAATCGCCTCTGGCGTTCGGATCTCAAACGAAGTGCATTCTTGTGCTTGATTTCATTTTTGAGTTCGCTTGGAAACCTAACAGGTGGAGGTTTAAATCTAGGCTTCGATGAATCTCTGAGAGCTCCTTGCAGTGCGAGTTCCAGGTCTGCAACGAGTCGGTCGGCGTCAGCGGTTTCGCTTAAAAGGAAAGGTGGGAGGGGCTTAGTGCTTAGCACGTACCCAAAGTCCTCGCAATTGGTCGAAAGCTGATCTGGACCTTTCAGTGATTCTACGCTGGTTTCAAAGGTAAACAAAACGGGAAGGAACTCGACATCACAATTAAAAGGATTAAATTTACAAATGCCGAAATCAAGGACATTTCCCGCGCGGTTATTAGCAATATCAAATCTAGTTGGTCTAGGGGGGGCCACGACTTTCAACCCTCTTTGAAATTTCTGATACCTGTTCAATTTAAAACCATTTTGGTTTGAACGTCCGAAATTCCAACTAGAGTGGACAGCGTTCAGGTCGCCAGCTAAGATCACATTGGGTCCAGTTTTCAGTATCTTGTCTATGTCCTCCACCGGGTATCCACCTGGATTCCTAGGTGCGACGTAAGTCGAAGCGATGATGATGGAGGGAAAATCATGAAGATTAATTTGAATCATGGCTACCTCGGCGCAATTAAGGCGCGCAGCAGGTAGTTCATGGTGCCGGATACTACTTTTCACATAAATGCAGGTGCCTCCGCTTACAGTCGAATTTTGGGTGACTCTATCAAAACGATAGAATCGATAATTGGCGATCAGTGGGGTCTCTCCAGGTCTTAACTTAGTTTCCTGGACCAAAAGAACATTAAGGTTACACTCTAAAATAAATTCTCTTATCTCGCTGATTTTGGGACGCAATTCATTTGCGTTCCAGGTTGCAATCCTGAGAAGTTCCAAGTTGTCGTTGAACATTAAAAGGGGGTGCTCACTTTCAAGATGTCAACATAAGTTTCAAAAATAAGTAGCGCTCTGGTGTGCGCGTCGGTTTCGCATCTGAGCTGAGGCAGGCAAATCCGGAAGGCTTGAGCCAGAGTTAGACCGTCCATGCCTTGCTGCATGTATTTCATGAGCTGCCCGATTAGTATCGAGCAGTCAAAGTCTTCAGTTTGCTGCCGGGAGGGAGTAGGAGCATTTCTCGGTGGAGCATGGTTTACACGTGGCGGAGCTGAAGGTACGGTGAGGACGGAAGCAGCCTGCGGTTGCATGGTGTTCTTGGACCTCATGGTGCGCGCCGGTTCCGGTTGCTGTGGGTGTTGAAGGGCCTTTTATGGAAGGTAGCCAGCGGCTAGCCTCGCTTAGGAAAGTCCTGCAGTGACAGGCCTGGGCACAGGTGGAGGTAGTAAGGTCTTTCGTTGGTTTTTATTGGCGGGCTTGCGGGTCTTCGACCCCGGTCATCTAGGGCATCCCCTCCAGTTGGCAGCATGATCGCCACCGCAATTGACACATCGTGCCGGCTGATCGTTGGTCAGTTGACAGTGTTCTGCCTTATGCGGTGCCGCACATCGAACACATCTAGTGGGTAGGCGGCAAACCTCCGAGGAGTGGAAATACCCCTGGCAATTCCAGCACTGGCTGGGGCCGGGGCGTCCACGGTAGGCCTCGATGGATACCTGGGTACCCATAAGTTCCGTGACATGGTAAATTTTGCTGGATTGCTCCGTCTTCTTCAGCTGTGTGTAGAAAAGGGGCATTGGTTCCCTGGACTTGAATTTAGAGAAACGGGATATCTTCAAAACAGTGAATCCCTCTTCAGTAAGGTCAGCAGTGACGGCCGTAGGGTCAGTTGATGCCGGTAGTCCGCGGATCACCACCTTGATTGGGCGTTCCTACTTTAAGGAGTAACTTTTGAAATCGAGGCCTCTCTCCTCCATGAAGCGGGTGAGCTTCCTGAAGTCCTCGTCATTAGAGACTTGGATCTTCATGAAGCGCCCCGTGTATTTGCTCTGAATGAGCGGCACTTCAGACTTGAGTACGTTTATGACAGCGTTCCAGTCGCTCTTGGGCTGGAAGAATATAGGTGGAGGCCGGGCGTCGTACACAGCATTCTCCTGCAGCTCGGGTATGCTGTTGATGTTCCCGACGGCTGCAAAGGAATTTTGGATGACTACTCCAGGGTCACTGGTTGGTTTAGGTTGTTTCTTAGTCAGGTGCTTTGGTGGTAGTTGAAAGCCATCACCATCAGCTGGCCGTTTGTCCTTCCTGGTGTCATTTGGGTGCATGGTGGATGCCGCTAGAGAAGAGTCCAAGACCGGTAATGCAGGAGCACTAGTGGATGCTAAGAGTTCCCTAGCAATTTGTGCACGTTTGCACCTATCCTCAATTTCTTGCAGTGAGGGAATTTGGAATAATGCTATTCCAAATTCGTATTTAAGGGTGTCCATTCTTTTGTACAACCCTGCCATCTCTTCGTGGAGTTGGGTAGCTTCATGGCCATCAGGCTTGGATTTGGCAATTTGCGCTGCCGTGGACATCAATTGCTGCTTTAGGTGCGAAGCCTTTCGCAGCATCATTTCGTTGATCAGGACGAACTCGTCCGTTAGCTCTCTGATGGGTAGAGCCGGCGCAAAAGCCTTGGTTGACTGTTGGTCAGTGTCCAGATCCATGTTGGTCGCTACGTCAGGGCTGTCGGGAGAAAACGTATCCAGTCGAATAGGAGGCGGAGGGTCCTCTTCAAAATTACCAGCAGAAGTCTGGCTCATCGTGAAAATTAAAATTCACAATACTTGAAAAAATAGTCCAAATTGGAAGAAACAACAACGCTAAACAAGCAAAGTCGCAAAAAACGATTTTAGACGGGAGCGGTTGAGAAGCACGTCCTCACTGTTCATAATCTAAAACCGGAATGAGTTGTGATCAATACACTGAATCAATATTCTGAATACTCTGAATCGAATCGGAATGATTCTTCAATACTCTGAATCCAGTTAAGCTCATGTTTAATAAATATATCTTATTAATATTTCATATGATATTAGTAAGTTTAATACAATGGTTTGGTAATTAATTCTTTTAATTTGATTTTTCTGAGGAAACCTGTTAATTAATAAATATATTTAATTAATAGGCTAACTTAATTATTTATATTTAGTATAAATATTGAGTAAGGTAATTTAAATCCTTTATAGATCATAAATAATTTATGAGAAACATAAAATTAAAAAAAATTTTCAAAATACAGGGTGCCATGATAAAGATTGTGATTATCAAAAAGAAATTTCAAATCTTTGAAGATTAAAAATATTTCTGGTCAAAGTGTATAAATTTTAATGTAATTCAGATAATTTTAAAAATTAAAATTAAAATAAATTTTTATTAAATAATAAATTATTATTTTTTATAAAAAATAATAAATTGATGCATTAATTAAATTTTCGTTAAATAACTTAATTTATGTCTTGCTGCAGGAATTTACTTCAAAAATTATTTTGACAGTTTTCTTGTTTGTATATAATGAAAACAATTATGTTTTTTTTAGGTATCCATCCTCGTGCATGCAAACTGTGCAATTTACCATTGGGCCAAAAGTGAGCCGTTTGAGTAACCTTAGAATCATGGAATGTTACATACATCAGCAAAGAATCGTGATTTAAAATATATAGGTTTTGTTTTACTAGATGTAATGCCACAGTTTTCGACAATTTTCTTTAATGTATATAAAAAACACAAATTTCCATCGTCTTTTTTATCTAAATTGTATTCATTGGGTTAATTAATTAAGGTTTAGTAATTATAATGAATACTAAATCCGTATACTTTTTCACTTACTGGTGCTTTACATTAACAGTAATATTCCTTGTCATTTGATATGAAATGTTCAGATACGAGGGAAAGGTGAAAAGTTCTCGGCCTAACAATGAAAACTGCGACTTTCAGTTAAAAAAATGATTTTATTTTTCTACATAATCACCCTTAACTTCAACACACTTGGTCCAACGTTTCTCCAACATCAGTATTCTTTCCCGGAAGTCTGGAAGGTTGTGAAAATATTCATCTACGGCCGTCTCAACTTCTTCATTGGATGTGAAGCGCTTAACAGAAACAAATTTCTTCAAGTTTGAGAACAAATGAAAGTCTGAAGCTAAGATGCCAAATCAGGAGAATGGGGAGAGGGCCGAGCAAATCGTACACCAAATCCCACAGTTTTCCCATCGCCAATGCACTCTTGTGCGCAGGTGCATTGTCCTGTTGAAAGATGACTTTTTCTTCTTCAATCCAGGCCTCTTCTCTCGAATTTTGGCACCCAGTTGGTCAAGTAGGTTAAAGTAATATTCACCTGTAACTATTTTGACTTTTGCAAGCTAATCAATTAACAGGATCCCTTTTGCATCCCAAAACACGCTGACCATGATCTTTCCGGCCTTGCTTTCTTTGGCGCTGAACCACCGGCTTCCACCCACTGCTTGGACAGCTGTTTTGTTTCTGGCGTGTAATGGTGGACACATGTCTGATCCATGGTGACAAATCGCCGCTCAAAATCGGTCGGATCCCCATTGAATTGGTCCAAAGATTGCTGTGAAAATCGTTTGCGCATTTGTTTTTGATCGGCATTCAGCAAATGCGTCACCCATGATTGCGCAGAGCTTTCGCATTCCTAATTATTATTCACATCCTTTCTTCCGATATCCCCACAGCCTCAGCTATCTCACTCATCTTCACTCGCCTGATTCCGAGTTTAGCCTTCGAGGAGGAAGGTTGCGTTTTTCTTCGCTCCTGTCCTCGCTGCTACTTCGGAAGTGCTACGCAGTATTGTGCTTTGCGATGCCGCAGAATTCCTCACGTCCCCCCGGGGACTCCACGCGAGTTGCCGTGCCTTCTGGGCCCCAGCTCTCCGGCCAGAAAAAGCTATCTACTTCAACCAGACAAAATCCTACTGCATTCGTCATGGGAGAAGTCACCACAGACCTGGAGTGTATGGATATCGCCCAGGATACACATATCGATCATCCAAGCAATATATTTCCGGAGATTACGGAGACAATTGTAGATATTTCAATCAGAAGCGCCCTCCACTATCTCCAATACAAGGAAATACTCATGGCCGCCGACAACATCCTGCATTCCATTCCTTCTGAACTCCACACCGCATGCCTCACCTTCGGACAACTTCAATCACTCCGGGAACATGCCAGAACTTACATCACAGTGCAAGACATCTTGTCATCACAGATTCACCACATCAGAACAAAAGCCAACCCAACTGCTGATGGACACCCGATGCTGGCCAAGCCACGTCAATCGTTAAAAGATCTCGAGACTGACCTGAACGTGTGGGTAGGAAATGTCATTTCATACCTTACGACTGACCATTTCAAACCAATATTCACCGAAAACACAAACTTTAATATTTTTGACAACTTTATTTTTAAAACTGTTCTCCCCCAAACCACTATCCCTACAAATAGTAAAAATAAACGACGACGGCAATCACCCCAACAAAGTAAACCTAAACTTAACACATCCGAGATAGCACTAAAAAACTCTTTCAATGTATTAACCGACTCAGATAGTGATGACTCCGCAGAAATTACTACAGACAATAACCCTCCATCTAACACCCACCAATTTCCTAAATTAACACAAAAACAACGAAAAACTATCAAAAAGAACACCCCTAGCAAAACAATAGTTAATAAGAAGCCTAATCTTGCCACTCAAACTAACCCTAAAACTAGTGCTAATGTAACTCCAAATCCAGCCACTTTTTCTAACCCTAATGTAAGGCCCATTATGATTATGAACAAGAATTTCCTTAGATGACGTAGTCGTTTGAATGTAAAATACTCAATGGTTATATGTTTCCTCTTAAAAAAATAGTTCATAGTTAAGCTTTTTTCAGTTTTGAAACTTTTTTTTTTTGTTGCTTACTTTAATTTTCTTTTTTTTTAAATTTCGTTTGATGCTATTTCCATGCATAATTGGCATTGACATTTAAATTAATTTTTGTAATATATTTTTTTAATCTCAATTCTTTAGCACTTTTGTTTGATTTCTTTCCATTATGTATTTCATGCTAATTCTATGATATTTTATATATATATATATATTCTGCTAATAAGTATAGAATTTTAATTCAACTGATAGAAACCGGGAATGCCCCATTTATCAATATAAGTGTTCATTGTGACAGTGGATAATATTTGTGTTTTCATGTTTTTGTGTGTTAATGTATGTAATAATATTTGTGTGTCCATGCTTACTCGATTTTTTTATTTATTTATATATTTATTTTGACTATACGATCAATAATTATCAAATATAGAAAATAAGAAAAAATTTAAATTTAACAAATATGTATTTTTTTTACACTAAAAAATATACAATGAGGAAATTGAATAGAAAAATCATTTTTCTTATTAAATCAATTTCTTTTTTAAATAGATTTTTTTAATCTTTTCTTTTACAAATAAATTTTACACATTAATTAATTACATGTGAAAATTTTTTCTTACAGCCTTCAGCAAAGAGCAATTAAAAATTAGTTATACCGCTTGAAAAATTCAATCTTATGTTTAAAATAAAATATTTGATATGCATATATGTTATATGCATATCAAATATTTGATATATGTTTTAAACAAAATAATTCATGGATATTCTACAAATTAATCTGTATGCTATTTCCATGCATAATTGGCATTGACTTTTAAATTAATTTTTGTAATATATTTTTTTAATCTCAATTTTTTAGCACTTTTGTTTGATTTCTTTCCATTATGTATTTCATGCTTATTCTATGATATTTTATTTTATATATATATATATATATATATTCTGCTAATAAGTATAGAATTTTAATTCAACTGATAGAAACCGGGAATGCCCCATTTATCAATATAAGTGTTCATTGTGACAGTGGATAATATTTGTGTTTTCATGTTTTTGTGTGTTAATGTATGTAATAATATTTGTGTGTCCATGCTTACTCGATTTTTTATTTATTTATTTATTTTGACTATACGATCAATAATTATCAAATATAGGAAATAAGAAAAAATTTCAATTTAACAAATATATTTTTTTCACTAAAAAATATACAATGAGGAAATTGAATAGAAAAATCATTTTTCTTATTAAATCAATTTCTTTCTTAAATAGATTTTTTTAATCTTTTCTTTTACAAATAAATTTTACACATTAATTAATTACATGGGAAAATTTTTTCTTACAGCCTTCAGCAAAGAGCAATTAAAAATTAGTTATACCGCTTGAAAAATTCAATCTTATGTTTAAAATAAAATATTTGATATGCATATTTGTTATATGCATATCAAATATTTGATATATGTTTTAAACAAAATAATTCATGGATATTCTACAAATTAATCTGTATTAATCCTCTACATTAATAAAATCTGCAAGGATAAATTACTCAGCATCTTAGAAAGTTATAAATTCATTATAACTTACTAAGTTGCTCTATTGTAATGTATATTTTTGCATTATGAAAATTCAATAGTAAATTTAAAAAAAAAAAAAAAAAAAAATTATTCAAAATTGCATTAAATGATTTTTTTTCAAAACGCTGTGATACAAATAAAAATGCATTTCTGTACAAAATTTTTAAATTTTACAATGTTTTTTTAAAGAGTAACATAGTTTTCTGCTTTGTAATTTGCAGCATTGTGTAACATAAAAGCTATTTTTTCTTTATGATTTTTTTTTCTTTCCCCCTCTTTTATTTTAATTGGTTCCTTTAATCATAAGCCTTACAGCTCATTCTATCATATTTTTCTTATAGTTTGGGTTTAGAGTAGAGGTACACTTCGTGTACGGTTGCTCTAATCTCTCGTACAGCTTGATGGCCAATTGGCTAGCGTTCGACTTTGGTACCACAGGCTCCAGGTTCGAATCCTGGCGGTGGCGTGGATGCTTGTTAGTGGTTTGGAATCGACTTTAAACTGTAGGTCCCAGACTGTTCAGCCCTCGTGTGCACAAGATGACCGTAGAGTTACAAACCAAACTAATCTCTCATATTAAAATTCATCAACTTTGATGTTTGGTTTGTCGCTCTACGGTCATTTTGTGCACAGTTTAGGCTAATTAGACCGGGAACTACAATTTAAAGTGGATTCTGAACCACCAACAAACATCCATGCCACCGTCAGGATTCGAGCACCGACGGCCAGAGCGCTAGCTAATTGGACATCAGGCCGCTGGACTTCGAGGAAAAAACATTTATATTCAAAAATAAAAAAAAAACTTAAGTTAGGAAATCTTTTTCTATCTTTCCGTTTTGGAGGAAAAAATTAAAAAATAAAATATCAACGTATATTTATTTTAGAAAAAAAAAAAAAAAAATCGGTAGTACGAATAAATTAGAATTGTTAAAATTTCTTCTCAATTAAGAACTTATATCAAAAATGATATTGTACATTTTCCTGACTTTTGACACATCTTTTATTCTTCGGTACAGATTTTATTCTTAACATTTTTTTTTTTTTCTAATGCAGCTGGCAAACACTTAGACACTTGGTCTTGGATGCCTTAAGGCAAGCGCTGCACAGACGTTACTCACTTTGCATTACCCAAGGGGCGCGTGTAACTTGAAGATAAGCCACGGACGCGAAGTAACAATGCCCCCGCAACGCTCTACGATCCTATTAGACCGGGACCTACGGTTTAAAGTGGATTCCGAACCACTACAAACATCCATGGCACCGCCGGGATTCGAACCCGTAACCTGTGGTGCTAGAGCGCTAGCCACTCGGCCATTCAAGCCCCTATAATTTAACAAAAAAAAGTCCCTTATTCTTAATACAAAAAAGGAAATTTAAGGGATAATCATTTGAGCTTGATTTGTTTTCGGTTAGTAAAAACGAAACTGAGAAAAAGGTAATTTTGAAGTAATGTGGTCCCTTCCTGCCCATAACCACAATCGTTTCCATCCCCTATTTTTTCTCTACTTTCACAATCCTTCCCCCTTACTTCTTTCTGTTAAGAACGTTGACTGTCTTGCACCCCCCATCAACCTATTCAACTTTGACCTCTACTTTTTTCGTGAATTTTCTCATTCCCCCCTTAGGTGTTGGAAACCTGGGGAGATTCCCTTGTGAGGTGCAGCCCGGTTACAGTTACTGTTTACATGCTACAGTTTGACCGTTTCTCGCCAAGTTGGGTATATGTCTATCCCACCCCTCCTAATCTCCCCTTAGGGGTTGGAAACCTAACAATGCAAAAGTGGCGGCTGATATATTAAAATAAAAAATATGCAGATATTAAAATAATTGTTTACAAAACATAGAAATTATAGTAAAAACAAAATAGATTCTGGATCGTATTAAATGAACAGCAATGAATAAACATTACGTTATTTCGTTTAACATTAGAAATAGGCAAATATTAAAATAATTATTTACAAAACATGAAAATTATAGTAAACATAATATAGGTTCTGGATCGTATTAAATGAACAGCAATGAATAAACATTACATTATTTCGTTTAACATTAAAAATATTGAATTAAAATTTATACAAATATTAAAATATATAAATAAATAAGATCACATAAATGCTAAGATAGATACAAATTTTAAAAACAAGATTGCTGGATGTGTTCTTGTAAATTAAATAACACTGTATAATTAATTAATTTTAATATTAAATTAAAGTTATTATTTTTTAACCAAGATAATTTTAAATAACGATAGTTTATAAATTTTCATTTTAAATGAATTACTTAAATTTACTATTAAATAATATCTAAATAACACCATACGCATAAAAATATGGTAAAATAATAAGTATAAAATGTATGTTTAATGCACAGAAGGGCAATGTTTGAACCACACCTAAAGGCAAAGAAAATAATAATTGATAAATAATATAAAGAATAATTGTTAAATTGATTGAAACAGGCTTTCATAGCATATAAGAGATAACAAAATTAAATGTATTTTGAAAATAAATATGCATATTCAGCAGATGCCAATGGATGGAAAACGAAAGAGCCAGAAAGAAAGACCTCACAACTTCCTGTTGTTGTTGCTTATCCCCTTGATTTCAAATCCTAAACCAAGTCCAGTAGATCATGTTGCATCAATAGATCGTAAACGGTCCTCCCCTCATTCAACAGTTGCCTCACAGAGGCACCAATACAATCGTTGAGATGAGATGAGAGGGAGACGCGATGGCCGAACAATGACAAAGGGTATATGTCTTCTCGTCTCCATTGAAGGTCAAACTCTTAGTGTGGCCAGTCCTTAGTCTAGCTAAAGCCGTTTGAGCATATCTAGGACTTGAGCACTGCAAGCACACACCAGGATATTTAGCGGCGTGCCATGCATGAATTGGTGGCGACCTCCAAGCGGTATTCACTCTGGCTAAAGTCATGGAATGAACCTCTGAAGCTGACAGATTGGAAGAAGAAGCTTTGGGAAGTTCGCAACCTTCCCTAGCGAGCAGATCAGCAATTTTATTTCCGTAGATGCCCACATGGGAGGGAATCCACTGAGAGCACACCGATCCGATCTGGTCCAAAACAGCTAGTTTAGAAACGATATCCTGCCCCAATTTGTACATGATGCTTGGCCAATCCTTCAAATACTGTATTGAACTCTTACTATCAGTCAGTATCCAAACATCAGGTACTTTAAAGTCTAAAGATAGGCTCAGAGCTTCGCTTATAGCAATTAATTCTGAGCGGAATGCTGAGTCGTGGTCCGAGTTTCTACAACGATATCTAAATCCTCCTGTACTTGTCTTCATAAAAATTCCGCTACCTCTCCTTAGAGAGTCAGATTTGCTTTCGTCAGTGTAAATAACCAGGGCCCGAGGAGAAATATTATTGATGATCTCGAGAGCCAACTGACGCAGCAACTCCGGGTGTTCTTCGTGTTTGATAAATTTCACTTTCAAGTAGTAGGTGTCAGTAGATTAAAAGGAACACTGGGCTCGACTTCAATATCTGCCAATCCCTGCTTCCATATTAAACCGAAAGGGCTGTCCTTTTTTAATCTTTGGTTATTCGTCCAGTTCGATAAAAGGTTAGATGATCTGTTATAAGGCTTAAAACTCTTTAGCTTTGCAACGTACTTCGCCATATTTATTTCTCTTCTCAAGGAGAGGGGCTGAAAATCAGCCTCATAACAAGCAATATCATTGGGACAACTGTGCCTGAGACCAGTGATAATTCTGGCAGCACTAAATTGTATTCTCTCTAGTTTTTTTAGGTTAGTATCACAACTTCCTTCCCGCGCAAACGAGGGTGGGCAATAGGGTTGCCATAAAAAAAATCGTGCCATGCCAGAAAAGGGAATGTATCGCAGTGTGCACTCGTTCTACTCTATGAAGTAATTTATTACACATAAATTTATGGTTTGATCTGTTGCTCTACGGTCATTATGTGCACACGTTAGTCTAATTCAGGGATGGGAAACTTTTTCGGTCTTGGGCCAAAAATTTAAGAAAAAAAAGTTTGGCGGGCCAAGACAAATTTATCTAAAATTTTAAAAATATTTATAATATTAATAACCATTTATTATTACCATAAAATTTATAATATTATTAACCAATAATATATATATACTTTATTTTTGAAATATTTTACGAATAACCCAAGCAAGCACTAGTTACGCCATACTTTTAATAATTTCACCACTATTCACAATGATACTATATGTCCGCAATCTTTCCATACGCAATCAATAATAATAGCACTCGCCGCTGGCTGGAGCTTAAAATGAGCAGTCTGCCACATGTGACGTCTAATTCACCTATATTGGATTCCCACATGTCTGCTGCCCGAGAAAGAGATAGCGGTTGCTGGCGCCAATCTACAGCTATAACTAACAAAGAACTTTCGCTTTTAACACTTTAGCGATTGAAAGCTGTATGTGCTTGCTGTTTCCGTCGATTTATGTTTTGTAGAACAAAAATAGAGAAAGTAAAAAGATCATCAGTTTGAAAAAAAATTTAATCAAAGTAGAAAAGGAGATGGATATATAATATATATTTCTTTTAATTTGCCTCGGACCGGCAAATGAAAATTCTATTCGCGGGCTGGGCCCTTCTGGCGGGCCGTAGTTTTTGCCCATCCCTGGTCTAATTAGACCGGAAACTACTGTTTAACGTGGATTCCGAACCACTTACAAACACCCATGCCCCGTCCACCATTCGCACCAAAAGCCTCTGGTACCAAAGGCCTAAACGCTAGCCATCTGGCCGCCATAAGATTATAGGTATTGTTTTGTTGAGCATAGTCCGTGGCTTCTTTGATCAATTTGATTTTTTTTTTTTTTTTTTTAATTTCTTTCACAAGCTTTTTATACATAAATTTTTTTGAGCTAATAATCATATAATTAAATAATGCAAAATTGTTCTTAAAGATCGCCAAGACAATATTATTTTTAAGGGAAAATGATATTTTTCAAGAAAAGAAAATTCCATGTTCATTCGAACACTTATATATCTCAAAATTACATTGACTCAAAAATATTATTGTACTTTTACATATATTTCAAGGGCCTGAATGGCCGAGTGGCTAGTGCTCTGGCGCTCGGTTTCCACAGGTTTCGGGTTCGAGTCCCGGTGGTGCCATGGATGTTTGGAGTGGTTCGGAATCCACTTTAAACCGTAGGTCCCGGTCCTAATAAGAGCGTTGCGGGGCATTGTTACTCCGCGTCCGTATCTTCAAGTTATGCGCTCCCCTTGGGTAATGCAAAGTGAGTAACGTCTGTGCAGCGCTTGCCTTAAGGCATCCAAGACCAAGTTGTCTTAAGTGTTTGCCAGCTGCATTGGGGGAAAAAAAAATATTTCAAATAATTTTTTTTTAATATTATTATTTCTTTTTTTACAGATTAATCCAGACAGCAGGAAATATAACGCAATATCGCTGCCACAGACTACTTCCTAGAGAAATATATTGTTTTAAGACGAGATATCCAGTTTTATAAATGATTATTTTTCTCATAAATTAAGAATATTTAGACAAAGATTATTAAGTTTCGAAACAAAAAGCATTTTCGAATATGTTCTTCGTCCCGTCTCTTCAGCATATGGCATACTCGAAAATTGCAATCGCACTATGCAATCAAGCGGATATGAAAACTCCATTTAATGAATTAAAAGAATTTAGTACGATTCCATATCCGACACATCTACTCGATACCCTTTTTTGCTGAAAAAGTGAAACAAAAAATGAGCGTTTTAAAAATACCTGAAAAGTTAAAACCAGACTTGATTTTTGTACTGAAATCAACGTTGCGATTAATTTACAGGTGGTTTATAGACCACTCAGAGGTTCTGGAACCAGATTTTGATGATGTAAGTAGTATTCAGTGGCGGTCCGAAGGTACCATCGACATAATAAAAACTGCCCAAGCACTCGTCCGAAGAGAAGATGCCCCTCTGACAATGCGTCTTATATTTGCAACCTCTTATTGTCTGGAGGAGGAGGTCCTGAGATTGCGGAGAAGATGTTTATTTTACGCGTTTACAAATCCAGTTGATTTCGGTTGTTTTTTCAATACAGCTTGGATGCGTGGCTGGTGTAAGTATACCGGGATACATGATTGTGGATCTATGGAATCTCTAGAAAACGCCAGTGGTTTGCAGCAGCCTTCACTTTCAACTCAAAGGTCAATTGAAGGGCAATTACAATGTACGTCTCAATCTTTAGTTTCAGTGAGTGAACGAAAAAGGATTATCATAGAAATCGCCGAAAGAAATTTAACTAATGTCTGTGCCATGCGTTTCTGCTTGCCCAGAATGGATGAACGGGATCTCGAGGTGGTGTTCACACCTAGATATGCTGCTAAGTTTTTCTTGGAAAGATTCTTGGATTGGCCGCTCTTCAACTTGCTTCTACCCATGGCGAACCGACTGTGGAGATTTATGTCGAAGCAGGACTTGGAGTACTTACTTCGTTCACTGAGCATGCGTAGAACGCAGCATGGATCTTTTATTTATGAGGAACTCATTACTGAAATGTGGAGTCAAAGTCCTCCCCAATTAAAAGAAGGCATTATGCGACCATTTTAAATTTTTGTAATTTATTTTGAAAAATGCAATTTTTTTGTATGATATTGTTAAAAATGCTGAACATTTACTTTATACATACAAATCTTTCTATAAATTTTTTTTTTTTTTTAAATAAAATTTTTTCTACAAAAATGAAAATGAAATATTACTTTCACAATAATAATCCATGAATTAATTCATTTTCAGTACTAGAGTAGAGTTTTGTGGCCGGATCTTAAAAAAAAAAAAAGACAGCGTATTTCTTATAATATCTACTACTGTGTCCAAAAATTAAGACCAATTTTCAAGGCAAGAATTGTCCATTTCTTTTATTTTCAATCAAAACAAAGCCTGTTAATTAAAAAGGGAATAATTATTATATGTCAAAGTATAAAGCAATTGAGTTACTGAGATAAAATATTTAAAAATAGTATAGAATCAGCTTTCTTCAAAATCGACAGAAGTGTAAAAAAGAGCATCAATTTATTTTGGCATAAATTTATAAAACTAAGAAAACTAATTAATAAAAGAGTAATTTGAAAATTATCGTATTCCAACAGTAATCTATGAAATAAGTAAAAAATATAATAATAATATATAGGCAATGAATCCATTTAGATTTCAAACAGATTAATAAATTAAATGTTAAAGAAATCAAATTCCTCATGAATAAGGAACCATCTAAATACATTATTAAATAAATTAAAAATTAATATACAATTATTTGAGGAAATTTTCTACCTTTATAGTAAGAACTTTATGCTTAACCAGCTAGGTTCCTGCTATTAAATTTTTTTTTCAATCGAAGCAAAGCCTGTTAATTAAAAAACGGATAAATTATTATATTGAAAAGTATACAACAATTGAACCACTAAAATAAAATAGCAAAATATTTAAAAATAGTCTAGAATCAGCCTTCTTCAAAATAATTATAAAACAGCAATTATATCTGTAAAAAAAAAAATAATAAAATCACTAAAATGCTAATTAAATAATAAATTATAATAAAATAAAATAAATTACACCACATAAATTAAGAAACTATTTTAAAAAACTGCAGCACAATAAAGCTATCGAGAAAATGGCGACACAAAGCAGAACAATTAAGAATATAGCAATTACATATGTAAAAAAAAATTATTCACTAAAACGCTAATTAACTAATAAATTATAATAAAATAGAGTAAATGATATAAAATAAATAGTATCAACTCGCATATTATTTAAAAACTACAGCACAATGACGGTTCAGAGAATGTCGTAATTAAAAAAAAAATTAATTTCAGTAATTAAAAAAAAGTGACTGCATCAACGCATCCATTGGACAATCTTCTCTACAAGTTGAAGGAAAAAATTCCCTTTCCCTAAGAACCGATAGCGCCGCCTGGTGGTTTCATGGTGCACAATTCCTCTCCCCAGATGCCTCGCAAAGAAAAATATTTGGACAAAGAAAAGCAAAAGGGCAAATATTTGCATAATCCAGAATTATTAATCAATGTAAATATAGCTGTAGATAATAGTGTTTAATGAAATGGCTAAAAAAGAAACACCCGGTTTCTAAATTTATGTTCAAATTAACCCCTGACATTACAGTCCCTACATATATATATATATGTAGACTTCTCTACCAGTCTAACAATTGTTAGACTTTTGCAGTGGGTGTCTAGGGGATTTGACAGACACAATAAAAATCCTGCGTTTCTTTAAATAAAATGATTTATTTGGTTCTGTAATTTACAATAATATTTACATTGGTTATTAATCAAGCGCTAAACTTGTGCATCTCGCTCCTCTCTCGTTATTTGTTCGCATCATCCTCTCTTTCTTCATCTACGGGGCCTTCACCCCTTTTCCTGGGGTCAGAGTTCAAAGTTGAATCATTTTGGTTGTTGCTCCCCCCACATCGTAAACAGGCTCTGTCAAAGACAAGCGACCGTAAGGTGTCGCTATCTGGTGATTACCACCCAAATAAATCCTACATATATATATATGCGTGACAGAGCTGCATTGAACCAAAGTTAATCAGTTCATATATATATATATATGAACTGATTAACTTTGGTTCAAGGCAGCTCTGTCACGCATGTGTTTTTCAAATATATGTCGTAATACAATGGGTGAAAAAGCAGGAAGGTTTTTTTTTTTATGCAAAGGTTATACAATTGTGGAAAATAAAGTTTTTTTGCGAGATTGCTATTTAATGTTGTAGTTTCTTATCCCATTCGGTAGACAGCAACATTTAGACCAAGCCCGTGAACCTGTGTTTTCTCAAACAATGAATAGCAGCTCCAAGTTTGATTTTCACTCAAGTCATTTTGTGCTAATTCGACTGGGGCCTACATTTTGACGTGGATTACGAACTGCCAGCAAACATCCATACTACCGCCAAGATTTGAACCTGAAGCCTGTGGTACCAAAGGCCGGAGCCAATTGGCCATCATTCCGCGTCCACTCCAGGACTTGAGCACAATTGGCTCTTTTGGCAAGTGAAGATATAGGCAGGATTTGCTTGAGTCAAGCAATATTTAAGGCAAAGAGTATAAACCTTAAGGCTTGACACATGACGTTGATCACGAAGATGACCACTGTGGAGCCCAGCAAGAGCAGTCTGTTCGGACCTACTGCACGTCCCAATTAAAGCAGCACCAGGACGGTTAGAATCATACCACTCATGTACGGGGGCCTTTCGCCAAGAGGAGTTGATAACTAATCTGACCCTAGAGGCAAGTTCCGAAAAAGAGAGACAGCCATCATCAGTAGAACTCTAAAAGCTGCCCTACTTGGCCAGATCATCTGTAATCTCGTTGCCATAAACACCCACGTGTGACGGCACCCACTAAAAAATAAGTTATTACGATGGGCACTCAAGCAACCCAAAAGCTGAGCAATATTCACCATTGCTCCATCGCCATGTTTCCACCATTCAACCAGGCACTTGACCCATACGATACGCAAATGCAGGAAAGCTTCCCCTCTTAAAACTCCTCCCAGAAGGCACTGCTTTCTTCAGAGACTCGGAGCCAAATCAGATTTCTACCAACTGATGCTCCATCACAACCGAAGCTGTCCTTTTTCCTCCATCTAGGAATACACTACTCATGGGAGATCCCGTCTCGCACTGCAAGACATTGGGGATTAGTCACAACATCAACTACAACAAAGCTCACGTTCAAAGTCGCTGGAGGTGTCTGTTACAGATGCTTTGAAAAGCAAGGAAAATCAATGACAATTTAAACAAAATACAAGAACGTCTAACATTTATAATCATTGTGCCTAGTGCTAATTTTTATATATTCTCTTATATTATCTCCAGCAAGTAAATAAGAATAAATTATGAATATATAAATACTTTTCCCTTCATTATTTGTCAGCAGGTTGTTCGTGACATACATATGGGAAATATACCACTAGCAGAAGTGAAGCAAAAAAAAAAAAAAATTGTTTTTTTTGAAATTTTTTATGAATTAAAATCATGAAATAATCTTTTATATTTCTTTTCAGCACAACTTATGAAATAAAATGTCTTATGATATTTACTTACTATATGGCAAGATTAGATCATATATGTCAGGCTTATAATATACTGAAATAAATATGCATATCAATGAAAAAATGTATCAACATATTGTGATATATATAAAAAAACAAATTTATGCATATTAGAAAATTTAAAAAAAAATTAAACTACTAATAACTCTCTCAATTAGTTAAAAAAGATTTTAAAATCATTTAAATTTTTTTAAATACAATATCAAAAAATATTTTATTACTTTATAATGTAAATTCAACCAATTTCATGTTAAGACACAGCTCGGAGTTTAAAAAAAAATGCCAATAGCTTTAGTAAAGCAAATGACTAATTTTTAATTAAAATTTAAAACATAAAATCTAGTTAAATGCATTTAAAAAAGTTAACAGATGAAAAATTAAAGCCAACAATTAAAATTATTTTCGTATTAATTCTCCTCTTTATGAATTCACATAAATCTTATCAGCGTAGTCTTGTTTTCACAAAAACAAATAAATTATACAAATTTTTAATTCTTCACAAATGAATCTAACTAACAATATTGAGAATATCTCGCAAAGTTTTCATGATAAATTCACAAAAATTTGTATTAAATGTTTATGACATTTGAAAGTCAACAGTATAAAATATTCAATATGGTATAAATCTTTTTTTCTTTCTTTCCATAATGATATTTAAGGTTTCTTTTATTAATTAGAAAGCAAGATTTTGTTCATTATGTACAATTTTCATTTATCATTGGAAAAATCAATTTTTAGCTCCCTATAACACTAAAATCTTTTATAAAGATTCTATAATTTTTTTACCCCATAGTTATTTCATGAATTGATTGTGCTAAGAATGTGTTTTGTCATAGAAAAAAATTTGAGTTTGCAGTTAATTTACCATGTTAATCAAATACTTGTACCATAAACTAATTCCTTTTGGTACATTAATATTGGATATTATTTTTGTGAAAATATTATTATTGATATTTATATTTATTTTATATATTATATTTTATGTAAATATTTATATTAATATCATATAAATATTTATAAAAATTATTAAGGGTGTCTCATTTTTTTGTGGACGATTATGCAAGACATTTTTGTCTTCAAACAAAAAAGTACTAATATTAAATTTTGAAAAAAAATTACAAACTTATAATGCGTGATGATTAGAGCATGCTTTCAAATTAATGATTCTGTCCAGAAAACAATTTAATTAATTTAATACAATTAAAAGTTTTTCCTAAAAATCTGTTCTAAAAGCATTTATATATATCCTGGACTAATAAAGGGTTTAAGAGTGAATTTCTAGAATTTCCTTATAATTTTATATAAAATTGCAGAACATTATAAAAGCAATAATTAAAATTGAAATATTGATACAAAGCAGGCAGTCCTAACTAAGAAATCATCACTGCTTTTTACTTCAAAGGTATCTGAGAATTACAAAATTATATGGCTATCTTTTATGTAATTGTCATATAACATCATACATATAAATTCAAACAAATATGTTTTTTAAAAAATCAAACAAAATGCAACAAAAGTTTTTTTTTTTCAATTTTTTTTTATTCAATAAATTATAAAAAGCTGTAAATAAACCCTTATTTGCTTAACATGATCTAATTAGAAATGATATACTTATTTATGCCAAATACATAAATCTTAAAAGGAAATATTCAAAAATTAAGATAACATCTTTAGATAATATTTTTATTTACAAAATAATGATTATAATATTAAGTAGATACTAATTTTTACCTTTTCATTAAAATAAAATAATATACATATAAGCTCTCAAGTGACTAAAATTGAATATAGTGCTGCATTACACTACAGCATTTACTTTTATTACTAACAATAAAACAACTAATAAACTTTTAACACTTGAAAAAAAACATTTGAATTACCAAACAAAAACTTAACTAACCATATTCTTAGAATTTTATTATTGTAATAATTCAATTTACAGCAATTTTTAAAGAAAATGACATGATATAGATCCTAAAATTTTCTATTTGGATATTTAAATAACAAAATATTTATTTTGCAAATTTATATAAAAATAAAATAATGTTTTGATTAAAAAAATTATGTCCACATTTATTGTATTAAATATTAATTTAATAACTTTAGTACGTGTTCTTGAGAACTAATAAAATATAAGGCCTTTCAAGAGATTTGAAAATATATGAACTTTTCATCAGAAAAAAAAAAGTGATTAGAGTAAATAACAGATTGCACATATAAAAATATATATAAATTTGCACTGGGTGAATGCATTTTAATTTCAATTAAATATATTGTAGTTCTACAATAAATACTGATGACATAAGAAAAAAATTACTTTATACAAAAGCACTGTTGTTATGAAACATATTTAGATATGTAAGCCAGGTCTATATGAAAATTTCTTATCTATTATATATAATTCCCGTGTCACGATGTTTGTTCGCGATGAACTCCGAAACTAACCATCCGATTTTAACTTTTTTTTTTTTTTAAATGTGTGTTTTGTTCCAACTTGAGAAATAGGATAGTTTTTATACAGATTTTTTTCGTATTTAATTGCAAAATCGGTTAAAATCTACCATTGAGGAAGACGCCAATATTGCAACCCTGAATTTTCGCCAATTTTCCGCCAATTTATTTAGGGTTGCAATACTGCAATTAGAGGAATTCGTAGCTTCATTTTTCGAATAATATAATGACCATTTTATTGCTATTTCGATAATTAATTGCAGAATTCTTATTTGCACTAATTTCATCGTTGGAGTAAAAAGTTTGTTTCCACAACAGACGAAAGATATACCACAATAAAAGCTACGTTAGATGGCGCCGTGTCTCAATGCCTGTACTACATAAACATAATATTCCCATGTTCTGAATATTATTGTTTTATTTACTACTTTAAATTTTGTGAAAATTATATTGTATGAAATTTATATTATTTCTATGAGAAATAAATCAAATGTATGTCAGTATTACCTGATTTGATTATCAATATTTTTTTTATTTTCTAAGTTTGAATTTGAATTGGAATGAAAAGTTGTGAATCAAAACATTGAACTTTTCTATGCTTAAAGTTTGTCAACATGTGTTGTATTTGATTAAGAATTCTAAAATAAAATGTGATTTACAAGATAATATAATATAGACAATATAATTTTAAAGAAAGATGATGAATTTTAAGGATTTTTTGAAAAGTGTGAAAATGAAGTAAACTCTGCAATTATTTGATATAATGATAACATTAAAATTTTATAAAAGGTATTATAATAGTTGCAAGTTGAAAATCAAGAACATTTTATTTTAAAAACTTTTGTTATTTGAAAAACAAAGAATTTGAGTGATTTGAATATTGGCGAAGAAAAATTGATAAATGGTACTTTTAAGTTGGAAGTTATTTAAAGAAAACAAAACAAATAAATAAGTGTTTATATTAATAAAGGAGAATTTAAAGCTCAATAACATTTTTATGTATGTACATTTGTTTTTATTTACATTTAAAAGTTGGTTTTAATTATTTCTTATTTGAATTTTTATGCATTTTGTATTCATTCAAAGCATCATAATAAAAATATTTCTTTTCTAAATGCTTTGAAACTTCATGTAAAAGTTTTCTTTAAATGTATGAAAGGAATAGAACATGGAAATTAACCTAAATTCATAAATTTTTTTTAATTTAGTTTTTAAACTAAGAATTTCTGTAAATTTGTAAAAAAAAGTTTGTGTCGACAAACTTTAATCATACAAAAATGTATAAATAATTGAGATATAAATTTGAAAACAGTATATTACCTACATAAGGATATTCCCAGCATAAAAATACTTGCAAAGGAAAAATCTATTCATGTTTTATTTATTTTTGAATTATAAAGTTTTGCAACAATATCACATTTTTGCAATGTTTATCCATATTTTAAAGAATAAATTGTATAAAAATAGTTAAAGTTGATATTTTTATGTGAAATTCAAAGGTTTTGAATATATTTAATCAAAACACTTGCAAAAAGGCTAAATATTTTAAATTCAGGTCATTTCATTTTAAAAGCTTTTGCAAATAGCAGGAAGTTGTAAAAAACATTTTGTTGAGCAAATTTTAACTTTTTCAAAACAAAGCTCAGAAAATATTTACAGCTTTAAGGAAAAATAAAACTATATTTTTTAATAAATAAGACTATGAACTTGATAATTCAATGGCATTTTAATCTATTTACAACATTTTTAAAAAGTAATATATCTAATTAAAAGTTGTTTTTCAGCTTTTTCTCAGAATGAATTTTTATGCTTTTTGTTTTCATGTGAAACACCATAACACAAGTAATTTTGATCCAAATGCTACAAAACTTTGTATTTATGTTTTTCATAAATATTTACAGGGAAATGATTATAGCTACATAAATATTTTTTATTTTAATTTATAAACTTGGAATTACATGCAAATTTTGGAAGAATTTTGTGTCGACAGCATTTAAACTAGCACAAAATAATAAATAATAAAGATATAAATTTACCAGAGGTCTATTCACTGTAAAATGTTAGTACAAACTCAGAAATTTAAAAAATATTGATTTGATTTCAGGTTTTGTAACAGTATCAATTTTTGGCCATTTCTACCCTTATTTTAGCTTATAAAAATTAAAAAAATAATAATGAAATTTTTTTATGGGAAATCATTAGTTTTTAGATACATTCAATCCAAAAATATGTACAAAGATAAAAAAAATTTCTTCGAAGGTGTTCGTGTATCTTAAACGATCGTTTGCATTTGAATTTTATTGTGATTTTTTTTTTTAAGTCTTTTCTTATTATACCCCGATTTTATTTTAATTGTATTGTATTTTTTCAATTATCAATTTCAGTAAAAGACCACCAAAAAAATCGAACCTCAGAATCCGTGTTTCTCCCATGGGCAGCTGTATGTTGCATGCTCACGTGTTCGAAAACCATCGAATTTATTTATTTTGACGAAAGACAGACTAACAAGAAATATTGTTCATCGCTTAGTTCTTAGTTAAATGAAAGTAATGATTATTAAAAATTAAATTAGGTAAAATAATTATAAAACAGTCTTAAAAATCAACATTATCTACCTCATTCATTAAATTAATAAAAATTAAACATTTTCTATTCGTTGAAGCTTAATTTGATCTTTTCATCATTCTTTACCAATCACTTACTTAACAATACCAATTATAGTATCTAATAATTGAACGAAATACAAGAAAGCCACAGCAACGCGTGGCCGGGTCCTCTAGTACTATTATAAATTTGAAACAGTTAGAATTTATTTATAATAAATGAGGAAATCTGTAATAGTTTCATTAGAGCAAAAATTATTACATAACAAAAATCTTATTAAACAGTCTAAAGAATACGGAATGATAATTCTTCAATTGAATAAATTTAAGAATAGTTGCTTCAACAAATGTTTATAATGTTGCAACTATTTCAATAAAATAAATTCACTATAAATACCTAATTCAATCAAAATTCAGTAAAAATAAAATGTTTTTATTCAATATTACACATTCAATCAATAATTATAAATATGGATAATTCTTACTCAAAGGCAATTAACTACATAAACATTTCAAATTAAATTAGCTTTAGTAATAGATGTAACAATAATTAATACATTACAGAATAAATAATAATAAATCCTACACATAAATAAAAAATATGAATATAAAAAAGACTTTTTTTTTGTCAAATTGTTAAAATATTATATTTTATTATAATCCATTTCCAATCATCATAAAGTTTTATATATTATCAATATATTAAGTCAGCAAATTAATTTTCTTTAATCAGTTGCCAAAAATTAACTTATCTTAATTAAAAAACTACTGAAATTGAATACTATAATTTTTAAATGTTTATCTATAAAGTGTGCAATCAAAGATTCTATTAGTAAATTGGTTTTATTTTTATTTTGTTTAATGATATATATTTTTAACAGGCATAATTTAATCAACTTAAAGTCTCCTTATTTTATTCAATTATCATTATTCATATTTCAATACCATATAGTTCTATATCTGCTAACTTCAAAATAATAAAAATATCAGATAATTTTAAGATTTTATTTTGTGAAGTTATTTAAAGACTAGATACAGCTTAAAAAAAATGTGTACTATATTTAAGGAATAAAAAAGCCTGAAATTTTATGAGAAAATTCAATTAGATTACTTTTTGTTATCAAATAAAACAGCTCCCATTCAATTTTTTAGAAATGTACATAAATATAAGGGGGAAATTTTCTGAAAGATAAAAAAAAAGAGTATCTTGTGTTTGCTAATTTAAAATATAAGTTATAATTTGTGTAACAACAATAGTTACTAGTGCAATTGTTAGTAATAATAAAAATCATTATATAAGAAATTTTTACGAAAACTGTAAAAACATTACTAAAAGTTAATTTATTAATTGTTAATAAATTAACTAACATACTGTTAATTTTCTGAATTAAATAAAAACATATGATATAACTACCAGATTTCACTTTTTTAAGCAAAGAAGCATTTCTAAGAAATTCAATTATTCATTCTACTAAACAATTATAATACTGCATAACTTTCAAAGACATGTAGAGACAAATAGCAATTTTTTTGCAATTATCGTTGTAAGAGAGGTTCTTGTAACATTTCATTGAGTAAATTCAATGTTTCTTTAGCATAACTTTTACTTTTTGAGTAATCAGTTTGTGCTTTTTTAGAAGCCACAAATTCTTGCATAGCAAAATTATTTTGCTCCAAGTGTTGCCATCGGCGTTCCAAATTGCAAAGCTGTGTGTATGTTTCATTGTCATTCAATTTGTTTTTCTGTGTCTCATACATAACATTCTGTTCACCAACAATCTGTAAATACATTATATATACTTTAAAAAATTTTACATAAAAATATTTTGTTATTAACAGGAAAAGCACATTTTACTTAATATAATACATATATATTACATATATAATTTCAGTTCAGCTACCCTAGTTCATTAAAATATTTTAATTAAATTTATAACCTAGGAAAAAAAAATTGCAAAAAGTCTATGAGAAAAAAAAATATATCATTTACTTAATATCATTTAAAATTAAATAAATTTATGTTTAAAATTTAATTTTAAGTGATTTTAATGAGATAAAAAATTTAAATTTTAGGTGCATTGATATTTACTCTTGGAAAGCATTATAAAATTATTTAATTCTTTACAGAAAGATTGCTGACAATTTGAGTTAGTTGCTGAATTTAAATGAACACCATAAATAAAAACTATACTATTTTGTTATTTCCAATTTTGAAACACAACACTTTTCAAAAAAAAAAAAAACATATATATTAAAAATCAATGATCTCCAAATTTTTTTGATCGTTTACCCCTAAAATAAAAATAATTAAAAGTTGTACCCCATAATATATATATATGTGTGTATCTGTTGCAAAAAAAATCAGAGGTAAATTTCTTCCAAAGCCATAGTACTTGCTTGCCATGTCATTGAGCACACAAATTTAGAACGATGAACTTATGATGTCACCAGAATTTACTGAAACCAGAGACACCCATGAAAAAACCATGCATTCATGTAATTGTTAGATTACATCTTTGACATATCCCTAAGAATCACTTTGTGTACCTCCTAGAGTTCATGTACCACACCTTGGAGATCACTGTTATAGGTAACAACAAGGAATTATTTGAAAGATATTTTTAGGCGTAAAAAACTGAATTTACTTCATAAAGGAAAAAGAAAAATATCCCACATAATTCAATAATATTTTATATCTCCCAATTGTCAATAGTTTTCATTGTCTTTACTTATTCTGTTATCAACACAAATGAAATTCATTTGAAAGTATTATGTAATACACTTGCCTGTTTAGTGCAGTCTTTCTGTTTTCTTAAAATTTTCTCCTCCTCAATCAATTTATTTCGCTTTTCTTCAGCAGCTGTCTTTAAAGATTCAAGATCAGAATAGACAATGATTTCCTTTTCCATTGTCGTAATTTTTTGTTGAAGTGTCTCTAATTCTTGTTGGATTTTTGTTTCTAACTGCTCTATCTAAAAATATAAATTAAAATATTTATAAGAATTTGTTTATATTTTAGAATTTCACACATATGAAGATAATAAAATGTAACATAAGAATTAAATTAAATTGTGATAATGTGTTCTAATCTTTTTAAAGCATCAGTGATATTTTATTTATTAAGTTAATAAAAATAATACCATTTTGTATTATTTTAAAATATTTTACAACAGTTATATATTAATAGTATGATAATGATATATGGGCATCGTCAATATATTCTAACTAAAATATCTAATTTCAATACAGTTAAAAATTACTATAAGAATATTTGAAATACTGGACGATAATTTTTATTTATTGTTTTTTAAAGAAAACAAACCTGTTTAAATATATATATATATTTCTCTATACTAATATCTTAATTATGGCAAGAAAATTTTTTATTTTTAAACTTGAAGTGAGAATAAATTAAAAGTGTTTATTGGAACTTAATTTTTATTCTTTGAAAATTAAAAGAGATGCTTTTCTTCAGTAATAAGGATGTAAAATTTCTTAAAAAAATGTATGATTAAAGCAATACCAGTTATTTGGATAAAAAAGAGAATAAAAAAGATGTCAATAGATTCTCAAAATTTCATTATTTTCACTTATTTATACATAACATTCTTTCTTAAAATAGAATAATAATTATTGTTACATTATATATAGTATTCTCACTTTATGAGTCAACATGTACAAGCAATAACACAGAGTACTCTTTGCAAAACAATAAAACAAATTAGCTTTGCTAACATAACTTATGTGTTAAAATCTTAGTAAAGTGGCTTAGCTGGCATTAAACAATAAATTAAAATCATTATTTCAATTACCCACTATGTCAATTAAAAATTTTTAATATTAATACAAATTCTAATAAAAAATATTAGTATTTAACTAGATGCAAGAATTAGTATTACATTGTTGAGCTTACTTTTGAAAGATCTAATGCAAGCTTCTTTTGTTCATTATTTAAAGTCATAACTGTCATTCTAGATTTTTCCATTTCTCCTTCCTTAAATCTAAAAAAAAATGAACATAATATTTATAATGAACTTAGACCAGAAAAAAAGTTTAAAAAAATAATAAATAAATAAATAGATAAGCAACATAAATATAAACTCACTGCAAATCATCTTTAAGAAGAGCCAGTTCTTGTGGAGTGGGTATGTGATGGAAATAGCCAATATTCCTGCTAAGTTTTTCTAATAAGGAAACTACCGTGCTCTCAAGTTGTTTCTTTTTTTCTGTTGCAGAGACTTGATTTTCATCAAATGTTGCAAGAAAAGAATCCATGGTCTCTTCCCGTTTCTTTAATTCTCTGTATTTGCTTGCTCTTTCGCCTTGATGATCCTCAATTTCAAGATCAATTTGTTCCAATTCAGTTTTTGTCCTGCTAATCTGTTCTCGAATTTCTGCAGCCTGTCGTTCTATACTTGTTATTTCAGTGTTATGTTCTTTGACCTAGAAAAATATGAATATTTTTCTAACCATTACTTTTACACTATATATTAAAATTAAAAAATTACTTTTACAAACTCCGCAGCATGTTTTTTTATTTTATCTAATTTAGTATAATGATCCTTAACAAAAATGTTTTTACCAGTAAGGTTTTTAAAAGATGAAAATATTTGACAATTATTATAAGTAAAAAATATATAAGTGTGAAATGGAAGACTACATTCTTGAAACAGAAACTAAAAACTATTATGACTAAATAGAATGGAAAAATTATATATATAGTATTATAGTAGAGGGAGAAGTATAAGGGGACTACTAAATTTAAACCTATATTTTGGCAAATCAAATTATAATTTCACTATTAATCCTAAATCATTATTAGTTATATAATTAATATGTTTCCAACTAATTTTTCTTCCATTTTACATCATTTAATAAGAATTAATTTGGAACTAATCAATAATATAAGATAGTAAAAGCTAAACAATGTTTAACTACACACTTATCAAAACAAAAAAATTTCATGAAAATTTGAAGAAAACAAAATCTAATCAAACACCCAGAGTATCTTAACATTAAAAATTATATTACTTTTAAATTATAAAAAAACTAGTTAATGGTTTAAAAAATAAAAAAAAATTAGATGTTAAAAAGGAAAGAGCAAAAATTAATATTTATCTATGAATAAATTATTTCGAAAAGGAACAATGAAAAAAAATGCATCACATTGTTTTAAATATTCATAATTTTAGAGTTTTTAAACTTATTTTGATAAAAATAAATATGATTTTAAATATATTACAACATCCAGGTTATTTTTTATTCTCATTTGAAACAATTGGAGAAACTTATTCAGTATATTATTTAATTAATTTTATTTTATTAAAAACATCATTCCTTATTAAGATAAAAGTTTAAGTGTTTAGGGTAACTGTACTCAGTTTATCAGCAGCCTTGACATTTGCATAATCCAATATTTTAATAAATGGTAACTAAAGTTTTGTTAAATGATACTGGTCAATGGTAAGTTTTTCTAAAAATATCCTTATTTCTTAACAACTTTATAGTGATATTAAAATCAGTTTATATATATATAATTCAATTAACAGTGATTTAGTGTGTTTCAACTTTGGAGCTTCCATCATCAAGCTGCCAGTCAGCAAATCTGACAGTTTCCACTTCTGGCACAGCTGATTTTTATTTAAATTGTGGAAATTAAGGCCTAGAAACATCCATTTTATAGTTTTATGTAAAATTTTCTCTTTGTCTGATGAAAACGAAAATATGTCGGAAATACGAACTATGTCTGATGAAATTAAAGCACTTGGCTTCAATTTTTAGATTGTTCAGGTAAACATAAACAGATTTAAAAAAAATTAAAAGAGGAAAGATATTTTCAATTGCAATTTTTGGAATAAATATATATATATATATTTAAATGAAGATATTTCAATAATGTTAAACATTATTTTTCAGTTTGCATCAAAAAAAGATTCTGAAGAGGAAAATTTCACAAATAGCATTATAAAGCAATTTCAATTAATAAAAAAAATATGTATTTACTTGCAGTACAAGGCTTTCTCTTTCTTGTGCTGGAGTTCCTTTGGTTTTTTCTTCCAATACAAGAGCATCCCGTTTCTCTTCTACTTCTCTTAATTTATTGTACAGATTTGAAGCTTCTTGTTTAATCTAAAATATTTTATAAAACATTTACCAATTTGTAACACAAATCATATATGGATTACAATGAAAAGTAATTGATTTCTAGCTAATTTAATATAGGAATATTATAAATTTGTACAAAAAATCATAATGATCTAATGATGTTATTTATTAAGGAACATATAAATGATGATAATAATTGATTTATTAGATATTAATGATAAGTTACCTATTTTTAAATTAAGGTATGCATAAATGCATCATAAATTATTTTTTGAAAACAAGTGAATAAAATTAATTAATTTTCATTAATTAATCAATTCATTTATATTCAGAATAATTTTAGAGAAGTAAAATAAAACATTTATGTCATCAAAATTAATACTCCAATATCAATAAATGTTAATTAAAAATATATCCAATTCAGGGATTTGCTATAAATATTCTTATTTCAATTAACTTAATTCTTTTTAGACACTTGCAATCACAATAAAAACAAATCACTATAATTAATGTTTTATTAAAATTGCAGTTATAAAACTAAATCAACATACAATTTTTTTATTGCAGTTATAAAACTAAATCAACATTAAAACCTATTCAGATGTTCACCACAAGTAACTAACAAAAAATAAAATGCTTTCATTTAAATTTAATAGAAAATTCATTATTAAAAGTATCTGTATTATTCTTAAAATATATTCAAAAAATATAAATAAAAAAAATTAGTGCTTTATTACTTTTTTGCATAATATGAATTTTATTATGTCATTTTATTACAGTGCCTGTAAGATCATATTAGCGACTTTCTTACAACAATTTTAAAACTGATATTTAGTTCAACCTTAGGAAAAGGATGATAAACGATAAAACATTAATCGATTAACAGAGTGCCTGCATCTCCTAATGTCTACTACCAATTATGTCAGCTTCCTTGCTGCCCAGGTGAGATAGATTCAGAACTTTCTGAAGCTAGTTTTTCCTTATTGTGAATTTGTAGTCTTACCATAAGTACATCTGAGTATTTAACATTGGGTGGTTAGTTGGAGCCGTAGAGGGAAACGATTTCTTCTTTTACAGTTTTTTTTTTGTTTTTGTTGAAGATCAGAAATTCTCAGAGATAGATGTAGTTAAAACGATTTAAAATATAATAAATGAAAATGAAAATGCTCAAAGAGACAGCCATGACCAGACTTATTCAGCTAGGTAGATGAATGCTTTACGATTACCTATTTTACAGAAAAAAGACTCTTGTGAAAGACCTTTGTGCTCTGCTTTATTTATTCAACACAAATAGACTCCAAACATTTGGCTATTAACAGAGTTGTTTTAAACTAACCAATTGAGAAGATGTGGGGAAAAAAAGGGATTATTGCTTAAAGGACAAAAAACATTATCTAGAAATTTGCAATTCTTATGAGAGAAAATTTTATTGATTGATTATTTCTAAACTCCGTCAGTTGGTTGACATAAAGTAAGGTGTAAACTAGTAGGGTAGAAATAGCTAATTTAATCTAACTTTTGTAGGTACAGGGTTACAAGTGAAAACAAAAACAGTTTTGCAACTAACACAACTGTGGCAATTCCAAAGCAAAAGTATTTATAATTACTTATTTAACGTATGTTAGTATTTTATTACTATTGTATTAGTACTATATAAATATTGTCAAGCATCATATTCATTACATTTTTCTTAATTCTCATTCTAATTTTTTGAAAAAAAGTTGCTGTGAAATGCAATTTTACAAATATACATACAAAGAAAATAAATAGTATAAACTGCAATTGAATGCTGAGCAAGACAGATAAAGTAAAAAAAAAAAAAAACATATACATTTATGTTACACTTAATTTTGATTTATATTTTGCATGATTAATTAAATTTTTTAGGTACTACTTTTATGATTGAATTTAGTATAATAGTTTAAATAATACATTCTGAATGTGTTTTTAAACGATTTCAAATAACAAAATATATTTTCTTTATTAAATACAGTTGAAAAAATAAGATTTTATAACCTAGACATTTTTTTAAAAATAATTTCACATTTTTGTAAAAAAATAATTAATGTTAAAAGTAATAGAGTATCAAGTTTTACAAATATATGTTTCTAAGAAATAAATAATTCTAATATATTAAAAAAAAAAGAAGAGAAGATCATCTAATTATAACTTAACAATGATTAAAAAAGTATTTTTCTAAAAACTATATAGTTGTTATCAACTAGAGTTCAATTAGAATTAGAACTATTTTAATATTTTTTTATGAATAAATATTTACAAAAAATAATGATTTGTTTTTCATATGCCACAATTAAAACACTCTTTAATTATTAAACTGTATCTAATTGTTATAAAATACACAAACAAATAACAAAAATTACAGGCAAAAGTACTTATGTCAAATTTGTAAAAATAAAAATAAATAATTATAAATATTTTCGAATTTTTTATATATAAATAAAAAAAGAATACATCTTTTAAAATCAATAAAGATATAAATTTATTTCAATTATTTTAAATTAAATTATGAAATCAAACCTGTGACATTGAAAGTTCTTCTTCAAGGGACATTTTTTGAGTTACCAGTAAATCTAAATCTTGCTGGAACTTTTCCAGAGATCTTTGCAGATTATTGTCTGTTTTCTTCAATTCATTGTACCTGAGAAATCAAACAACAAATCTTTTTTTTTAATAATTATTTATACTAAATTTATTTTTAGAATTTTTTATTATAAGAGCACATGCAATTTATCTATATTTAATTTTAAGATTAATATGACGTTAATTTGAACAAGATATTGATTTAATATCAAGTTTTATTTTATTCCTTAAAACATTAAACAATAATTTTGAACATTATTTTTCATACTATGTGAGCTCATTAATATTACACAATAAAAGATAACCAAATATAAAAATATTAATACATTAAAATATTTCAGATAATTTAATGAAGCTATTAAAAACACAAATACTGTATCTTCAAGAAACGGATCAGATTTATTATTTCATTTTGACATTGAATAATAGAGTAATATGTTTCACTTTAAAGATTTTTTAATTGTTCAAAAATTTAGAAATTTCATATTTATAACATCAATTTATGAATGCTACATTATATTATCATGTTTAAGAAATCTTTATGGATACAATAAAAAAAAAAAAAAACATTTGGTAAATATTATTGTGAACATGAACTTCATCTTTATAAAACCAGGATTTTTTTCATCTCTTGTAAAACAGCATAAATATATTTTCATTATGTTTAAATTATCTTAAAATTAAAAACAGAAGAAAAAGAATTATATAAGTAAAAGTTTTTTACTCAATTTGTTACAATTATACAGAATTACATAATGTTAAACATTTATTTAAATGATTTGTGTATACCATCTTGAGATGCAATATTAACTTATAATTAATTATAATCAAATGTATTGCATTAAAAAAAATATTCATTTTACTTATTTTTATGTCTTTAAGATATAAAACAAATAAAAAATTGTCGAAGGTACATTTACTTTTTAATAATTTTAAGAGTCTAATGATTTATGCACAATTTATTTGAGCCTATGTTTTTCTTACTATTTAAGTTAAGGAATAATATTTAAAAGAATATTTTTTTAATAAAAATTATGTTGAACACAAAAACAAAGAAAATATCTTCTTGGTTCAAAGAAAAATGAGAAATAAACATTAATGAGAAATTCCTATTTTCTAACAAGATTTATAGATTTAAGTTTTTTCATTAAAAACAGTAAATTAGTCGAACAAGAACATATAGAGTAATTTCAAAATTTTAAAAACTACTAGTTGAGAAAAAATTTAATCTAAATTTATAAAAAAAATTATAACTTAAAATAATTTTTCTTAATTAATAGAAAATATTAGAAATACAAATTTATTGTTTTATATTAAATTGTAAATATTAATTTAACAAAATTAGCACCTAATTTTTTTAAAATAAGTACATATTTTTATTTTAATTATCATTATTAAAAGTAGATTAATTATACACAGATTTCATTAGGTATATTTTTAACAGATAAATAATTCTAATCTATTAAAAAAGAGGATGAAAAAAATATACAGAACTGGCTTAATAAGACAAAAAGACTTGCTTTCTGCAAGAATGTCTTTTATTGTTGTTATCAAAGAGAATTTAAAATTTTTCAACATTCTTTTATGTTATTGGATTATTACTTTAAAAAAAAATTAATGTTAATTTTTCATTTAGAATAATTTAAACATCCTCTTAATTTTTTCTAAATTACCAGGCAAAACTGGGACGGGGTCTGAAATTACAAATTAAATTATTATTATAAGAAATCAAATCATATGAGAAGCATAGATGTAATTGATATTGTATCAAAAAATAAATTTTTTTTTTTATTTTTTTTTTTTTTTTTTGAGTAAGAATTGAATGCAAATTTTTAATTTTTAAATGATTATCTTAAGAAAATTTCAAAAACCTTTTTTGATACATCATTTACATAAATAAAAAAAGTTACCATCAATTTAAAATATTTGTTTTTCACTAGATGTTAACTCAAAGTTTTTTAATAAAAATGAATTTTTTATATTTTTACATCTAAAGCAAATGTGATCAATTAAACAAAGAATCATACTTTGGAAAAGTTAAATAAGCAAATAAATTAAATTACTAATGAAAGGTTTATTTAATTATATAAAAGATTTATATTGAATAAAAATTCAAAATAAATATTTACTGTTGTCTTAATTCTGGAGACATAGTTGATGTCAAGTTTTCAGCTACATAACGTTCTTGAGAAATTTCAGCTTCAAGTTGTGATAACTGAGCTTCTCGCTCTTGCCTTTGTTCAAATAAGCTATCAATAGAAACAGCCTCATTTTCATTTTGTACCTAGTAAAATGTAAAAAAAGCAAATATTTAATTTTTGGTACAAGAAATCACTTCAAAAATGAAAATGCACATCAAAATTTCTTTGAATAAAATTAGAATATTTCATGAATATTAAGTAAAGACATGTATAAGAGATATTGAAGTAAAATAGAACATAACATTTGCCATAATATACATAACAAGATCATTTATTAAGAATCAAACAAAATTCTTTAAAGTCAAAATCAATTATAAACACAATTTATATCTATTTACTTAAAATTTCCGTGTATTAAAAAAAAAAAAGTTATGAATGACAAAAATAATATCCTGCAATCTTGTTTTCCAGCCAAATGAAATTGTCACTTACAAAACATGCCAAACAGGTCCAGCATAATTTAAAATTATATAAAAATGGTTATTTTTCAAGACTGTTTTTATTTTAAAGAAATTTAATATGCTTTTGAAAAGTATATTAAATTTACTTATTTTTATATTTTATTTTATTATACCTTATTATTATATATATTTTATTTTATTATATTTTAATTTAATTTACTATATTATTTACTTATTTTTTAGCATATTAAACATTCATTAAGCTAAATAGAAGAAATAAAGATTTATATTAATTTTTTCTGAAGTTTTTCTTTAATTTTAACTATAAAAAGAATTTATGCCCTATATTTAATATTTCTTTTATAAGTTCATTTAACTATTATTATTTACAAAATAAAGTAAATCATACTTTTAACTCCCTGTATTCTTGTTGCACATCAGACATTTCTACATCAGTATTGAGCTTATCAACGAGCAAATTATAATCTGCCAATTGCCCTTGCAAATTCTTCAACTCTAATGCTTGTACTTCAGCTCTTTTTTCATAAGTGAGATATGTAGATTGTTCTTTTGATAACAAATCTATTTCCTTTGCAATTCTACTGATTTCAGTAGTGAGCTCATTCACTTTACTTCGAAGTAAACCCATAAAGTAGGATTTGTCTTGCACCTGTCTACGTGGAGTTCGAACTCCAGTTTTTGGGGTGACTAGACCTTGCTGAGACATTGGGCGATCCACAACATTTATATGAGATAACACTCCAACACCTTGTGCAAATCCACTGCGTGTTCCAGGTCGATTGCTAGATGCAGTAATTAGTCTGCTTGCTGTTCCAGGAATACCTGAACGACTTGGTAAGGCCAAGCTAGTTGGTTGTCGAGCAGAAGACATTGGTCTAAGACTTGAGCCAGGTCTATTACCAGCTGAAGTTGGTGGTCGACCATCCATGACAATTTTCTGTAGAAAAAAAGAAAAAAAAAACGATTTTAATTAAGATATATTTTTTATGTGAAATAACAAACTTAGGGGATGGTATTTGAACGGTGATTTCTAAAGCCACACTTTTGTAGAAAATGTTTTGAGTATAACCAAATTATTTTACAATTACAATTAACATCAAAATCTTAAATGTGCAAAATGTTTGATACTTACTTAATATCACAGCCCCTTATTTACAAATCAAAATGATCACCAAAAGGCACATTACATATAACAGCAGTTAGAATTGCAACTTCTTTGGCAAAATATGTTGGAAATTTATCACAGAGCAATATTAATAAGGAAGTCTTCATATGTTTTTTTTATTATAATTTCCATACAGTATAATTTATGGCATAGAAACAAGTACATGCTTTTAAAACAAGAGTAGTTAGACAGAAAAAAAACATATAACGTACAAAAATAAAAATGATACTAAATTGTAAACATTTAAAAAAAACCACACTATTGCATACAATTTTAGATAAATTGCAATAAGCGTATAGTAAACATTTCTATTTTTAATAGATATAAAAAAAAACAACGAAATAAATGTTTTAACTAATTTTAATATTAACATTAACATTTTCTTGGAGGTTCAATTAAATATCTTGTGCAATTAAACTTTAGGAAAAAAAATATTTAATGGAAGAAAATTGAACTTCTTTTACAGTAATTAAAAAAAAAGAAGAAATTACTGAAAAAAGAAACTTCTTTTACAGTAATTAACAAAATCATTTCTTACATTTAATGAGGGTTATAATACTTTCAAAATCAATATGCATAACTAATATATCTTTTTTTTAATAAACGACAATCATAAAAATAAACATTCTAGTAGGGTTCATTCAATGAATTGTTTGTAACATGAAATAAATTTTTGCATAAGAAATTATCCATTCTAAACAAAAATTCTAAGAAAATAATAAAATGCAAGATACTTCAAAGAACCTTTAGAATGACAAGATTTTACAAAGACAACAATTATTAAAATAAAAAAGCAAATTCCAAAAATTCTTAATGCTTTAAAAATATTCATTTTTATTGGTGAATAATTCATGAAAATATATTTAAAATAAAAAACTAATAAATATATGTTTAAAAACAATTTCTATTTGTTTATAAATTTCCTAGGAAAATAAGTAGATTTTATTACAGAGCAAACATTCGTTTCTAACATTTCATATGAATGCATATATTTTGAAACTTAAAATATCGCGTTTTGAACAAAATAAGTTTCTGAAGAGCTTTTCAAGTGAAATTTGCTAACTTAATATAATGAATGAAATAAACCTGAAAGTAATTCAATAAAGTTTTACTGATCATACTTCCATAATTGATGAATGCTCTTTCACTTCTAAATTAATATTTTGCTTAGATTACAAACACGCAAAAGTTATATTTATAACTTAAAAACACACATAAAATAATGGAAAAGGAGGATAAATGTATAAAAAACCAAGGAAACACAAAAAGTACTCGGAAAAAATTAGAGAAATTACCCTTTTAATTATTTATCAAGTTACTCAGTTGTGGTGGTTTCTATGGAAACAAAAGCTCTTGAAACTCCTTTCACTTCACAATAAGGGAATAAAATTTAAAATGCGCAATACTTTCTGTAACAATATCAAATGTTGTTCTATGATGCATTATAATAAAATATTATATAAAAATTAGTTAAGAAATAAGCAACATTTTTCTCTTTCGAAATCAAGTGAAATTAATCAAAATTTAAAATGAAAACTTATCAGTTTTAAAATTGTTAATAAATCTTACAGCTGCAAGTCAAGTCAAGCAGAATATGCAAAGTTTGGCCTGTATAGTTTATATAAAATGAAATTTGAGTCATAATAGTCATTAATGAAATTTTTTTCTGATTAATAGAACTATCGGAGAGGTTGTATGGGGCCAACGAGATAAGCCAGTCTTCTAAGTAACAATCTTGCTGGCCCAGGTTTGTACTTATATTTACTATTGTTTGTTATTTGTACTTAGAAACTATTGACAAAATTTCCCATAAACGTATCCCAGAAAAAAAAAATCACCCACTGATTTGTTAAAAAATAATTTTGAATCTAATATATGCAATAAACGTTTTGTTAGTATGTACTTAAAAAAACATTGTGGAATTCAAAAAGTTTGTATATATCCTTGTGAAGTAGGCAATAAAAGTTTACTAGAAAATACAACCTTCAAATTTATTTGACGATACACAGTGCAATTAAAATTTATGCTTTTGATCAGTGACTGAATTTTTATTTTTCAGCGTTTTCTTAGGTTTGTCTTTCTACGGTCAATTTTCGTACACTTTATCTTAATTAGACTGGGTCCTACAATTTAACGTGGATTCCGAACCATTATCAAACATCCATGCCACTTTCAGGATTGGAACTTGAAGCCTGTGGTACCAAAGGCTTCAAAGGCAATTGCTATCCAATTGGTCATCAGGCCGCTATAATTTTAGAAGATTTGTTGGTATTCATACCTGTTGGAAACTTAGGGCCTGAATGGTCGAGTGACTAGCGCTCTGGCGCTCGGTACCACAGGTTTCAGGTTCGAATCCCGGCGGTACCATGGATGTTTGTAGAGGTTCGGAACCCACTTTTAAACCGTAGGTCCCGGTCTAACAGGATCGTAGAGCGTTACGGAGGTATTGTTACTCCACGTCCGTAGCTTATCTTCAAGCTACACACACCTCCTGGGTAGTGCTAAGTGAGTAATGTCTGCGCAGTGTTTGCCAGCTGCATTAGAACTAAAAAAAAAAAAAAATAC
>BPLQ01014614.1:57135-77985 GCA_021605075.1 Caerostris darwini
TGAAACAAGCCTCATTTTTTTTTATCCAATTGAAGTGAAGCAATTATCGAAGTTTTTTTTTTTTGGCGATGCGCCAAAAACGGAACTTTGAGAAGATGCGAAAATCTCCTCCGTCACAAAAGAAATCTCTTATATAAAGCTCGAACCCAACTTTCCAGGGATCTCTGGATCGCATATAAAAAAACTGCCGCCACTCTTCGTCGACTTATATCACAACTAAAAAGAAATTACTGGAACTCAGTTTGCGATTCTGCAGGATTTAATGGCAGAATTTACAAAATCATAAAAGCAATTCACAACAGGCGGGATACTTCAGAAAATAATAGAATCTTTCACACCAGCAACAATTCCATCATTTCAGATGCTGACCAACAAGCTAATCTCTTGGCAGCCCACTTCAACAAATCTTCCGTTTTTCATTTTATTCCTTTGGATTTTTCTGAAGAGTCGCTTCATGATTACAATAACCCTTTTTCTTTCATTGAACTTACAAATGCGATTAAATCCACTCCCAATACTTCACCGGGATACGACGGAATTCCGGCTAAATTGATCAAAATTCTTCCCGATTATTATCTTCATCAACTATTACACATTTTTAATAATATTTGGCTCTCGGGCAACATACCGGAAGATTGGCTCACCGCTCAAGTCATTCCGATCCTCAAACCAAACAAAGATAACAGTTCAGTTGCATCTTATCGCCCAATAGCTCTCACTTCCATTTTAAGTAAAATCTTCGAAAGAATCGTTCTCAAGAGACTCCTTCAATTCTCAGATTTCAAAAAATTCCATTTTAATCATTCCGGATTCATTCCCTTTAAAGACTGTATGTACACTTTATCGCTTCTTCATCACAAAATAGTTGAAGCCAAGAATATGAAAAAGTTTTTTTATCTTTATAAAACTTGATTTATCGTCTGCTTATGACTCCGTTTGGAGAGACGGATTAATTTACAAACTTTTACAATTTGGAATTAAAGGCACAGCAGCAAAGTGGATACACAATTTCATCAACAACAGGAATTTTATTGTCAAATGGAGAAACACTGTATCGATGAAATTGTTTTCCACACAGGGCGTACAACAAGGTAGTGTTCTCAGCGCATTCCTTTTCACAATCTATATGCGAGATTTATTTGAAGTCATCCCTAAGCATACAGAATGCCTTATTTATGCTGACGACATCTTTCTTTTCAGCAGTGACTACAAACTAGAAACAGTCCTCTCTAATCTTCAGTTTTCACTGCATAAAATTTCCCAATGGTGTAATACTTGGAACTTCATTCTCCAACCAGAAAAAAGCGAAGCCGTAAATTTTTCAAACAATAAACAAATTCCACATATTCATTTACAAATTCATAACACTAATATACCATGGAAACAACATACTCGAATCCTGGGTCTGATTTTTTCACATAATCTCAATTTCAGACAACATTTTTCTTACATTAAAAAGAAATCCATTAAAAAACTCAATGCAATTAAAGCAATTGCTGCTAACACTTGGGGATGTCGTTCATGGCATCTTATCAAAATAGTCAACTCCACTATTCGTAGCCTTTTGGAATATGGCTCTCCTATTTTTATTTCTTCTTGTCCTAGCAACCTCCAAATTCTCAATATTGTTTACAATATCGCTTTACGTTTCGCAACGGGTCTTCCCAAGTGGACTCTTATTTCAGTGTTATACAAAGAAGCCGGCCAAATCCCCCTCTTCCAAAGACAGTTAATGTTAGCAGAAAGATTTTTTGTTAAACACGTCTCTTTTGATCCATCCTCACCCCTCTCTCATTTTCTCAACTTCCAGAATTATTCTCCCCGTTTAAAGCATCCAATTTCTCTCCAAACTTTTTTCGCCGACCTTTTGAAAAATTTACACATCACCCCTTCCTCTCTCATTCCCAATTTTCATCCCTTTGACAATCATGATAAAATTTCTTTTCATCTCGAAGATTTACCCTTTCAAACCAAACAACTCCCACACCATTTAATCAAGAATTTATTTGAACAATATAAAGAGGAAAATTGGAAAAATAAAGTAATTTTAGCAACCGATGCATCCAAATCTCCAACCAAACACTCTATCTCTTGCATTAATTTTTTCACACAGGAAAATTCATCTGGGACAATCTCTAATTATAATAGTATTTTTACAGGAGAAACTCTGGCACTGCTATTATCAATTTCCACGTATGTACTCAAATCACATCATTACATTATTTTATCTGATAGTCTCTCTGCTCTCCGCGCTCTTCAAAATTGCAATTTTAAATCCACAAGAGTCACCAAATTGCTAGGAAATCAAGTCAAACAAAACCTAAATTCCATATTATCTTTACAATTCATTTGGACTCCAGGTCACGTCGGCATACAGGAAAATGAACAAGCAGACTCTTTGGAAAAAACCGCGTCAGATACAATAATTTTAAATTGGATTTCTCCGGATGACATCATGTACCATCAAAAAAAGAAAATATTTCAAAATTCAAATGAACAATGGAACAACAGTAAATACGCCATGGATCTGTTGCATCTAAATAACATCAAATCAACTCATCGCCTTTTACCTATCCAAAGAAAAGAAGAAGTACTAATTTCCAGATTTCGCACCAAAACATATCCTTCTACAGCCAGACTCCATAGATTTGGATTAACGTCTTCTCCATTGTGCTCACAATGCAAAAAACCTGAAACCGAAGAACACATTCTGTTCCAATGTACTAAATATGATGTACAAAGAGAAAAACTTAAACAAGCTTTTGGATATAAAGTCCTCTCCTATTCTTGGTTATTTGATATGAGCGACGAACCGTATTACAAAACAGTTACACTAATTAATTTTCTACGAAAAATTACGTAGTTGTTAGTTTTATTTTTTCATTGCGATTTTCCGAATATACTAACATTACAATATTATTTCGTGACAGAAGTACTGCACAACACCTCATTTCGGACCCTTCCATTTCATAATTTTAGAATCAGTTGAAGTTCACTGATTATTTGAAAATCTTTTTTCATTTGTAATTTTCTTTTCCATTTATTAATTCTTTTCCACTGATTTCTTCTGGAGAGTAATTGGATAAATTGAGATAAAGCAGCTAACGCGAGCATAAATCTCAAAATCACGTCAAGTCAAGTCAAGTCAATCTCGGAACTTTGAGTTTTGTTTTGGTTTCTGTATATAGTTGTGTGATTAAACAACAGCTAAACATTGGTTAGATATGTGAGCTCTTCTTTTTCTGATTCTGCAATACCAAAGAGAAAATGTTCAATTGTGATCTTTGCAAGAAAACTTTCGTTGATAAAAGAAGCTATTTTGCTCACCAAAAGACACACATAGAAAAATCATTCACTTGTACCGTCTGTGGACGTTGTTTTCAGGGTGAAAATAGTCTGAATGCACATAGTTTGACCCATATGAACAGAAAATATGCGTGTGTTGTTTGTCATAGAATGTATTCATATAAAGCCTCACTAAAATCCCATTATTTGACCCATACACAAGAACGACCTCATGTCTGTGATATTTGTAAGAAAAGTTTCAGTGATAAAAGTAATTTGAAGAAACACTATTTAATTCATTCTAAAATTAAACCTTATAATTGTCATTTATGTGACAAACGTTTTACACATTCCAATAGTTTGAAATCTCATCTTCAATCGCATGATGAAGAAAATTGTGAGACATCTGAAAATATTGTGAAAATAGAAACCGAACCAGATATCATAGTCTAGATTGCTTACAATTACAATTTTATTTATTTATTTTTTGTTATGCTTAAAATTTAATAATCAACAATTATTATTATTTTTTTTAAGATTATATCAACAACCGAACAATTGTTGTTGAAAGATCTTTTAATAATTTTATGTATGTATTTGACATTGTGTTATTTATATAATGTATTTAGGCATGAATTATATGTAATTTATTTATAAGAGACATTTTTTAAAGATAATGATATGTTCTTCAAATGGAATGAAATTATTAATTTAGTACATATTAGTTAAACAAGTCGGCTGATAATCTGGTTTTAAGGAAGAACTGATTTTTTTTTTTTTAATTTTTAACTCGTGTTATTTTTTTTTTTTTTTTTTTCATTTTTAACTCATGTTATCTTTTTAGAAATAAATTTTATTGAACATTATTCATGGAGGTAATTTTATACTGTTTTTCATATCGCCGTGAAAAGAAAAAAATTTGTTAAAAATAAGAAAATTATTTTCACATATTCATGATCATAAAATTTGTTAAGAATGTATAATTTTAAAAATTATAAAATTAATATGATCAATGACAATTTTGCATTAATAAATTATCCATTTTAATCACAGCTTTTATCTGTTTTTTAACTATATATTCATTACAATTAATTCTAGATTATATTGAGTGTTATCTTAGTTAATGAAATATATAGAAATATAAATTCAAATATATTTTATGAGTTAATTTATATGGAGACTTGTGACAGATCAATATAAAATTAATCTGTAATAATATATATATATATATATATTCCAACTTTATTGAAAAAAACAATTTTTTAAAATGTTCTTAAATCATATAAATATTTTCTTTGTGCTAAGGAGTTTTATATTTTCTAAAATACATATATTAAGAAATATTCTTCTAAATAAGCAAGTAGTATATTAATTAATCAGCAATTTTTGTTTTTATCTATTTGTTGTATATGATAAATACTTTTTATTTCTTAAAAATATGATATTAATTATATTTTGGTAGATTAGGTTGCTGTAAAAGCCAAATAACTGTTTGCTTGATTTGACCCTACTAGTTTAATTCAATTACTAATCCTACTGGTGTTGGTTTTCTTTTTAAAAAATCACAGCTGTAATAATATAGGATTAAGTTTTGATTAAGGCAGTTCAGGTTGGTTGATTATGTACATTAATTTGATAAAAAATTACCAATTTATGGAATTCTAACTGAAAATTAATGATGAATTTAACACTATTATAAAAACTATCTTTCATTTTCTATTTCTTTTAAAAAATAACCAGATAGTTATCAAAATACTTGGTATATGCAATATTTTTCATTAACATTTATATAAAGTTTTACAGTACAGATAGTACTGTCTTGCCCAAATGTCTGCTATAATTTTTTTTTCTTCTTAAACATGATAACACTATGTCAAAAGGATTCTCAACATTCTACCTTGCTGAAGAAAAATCTGCATTAGATGTTTGTTAAGATGGAAAACTTGATCATCCATAAAAACTAATGTCTGGTTGGTGATGTTAAGAGATGGAATACTTGTATTTCATGCAGCAGCAGTTGTTTTAATTAGCTATTTCTGAACATTTCGCTGTTGTTATTTTGGTCTAATGCATCAAAATTCAGCATATGTCATCCAGTTAAATCTATCTTTGCATATGTGAATTAATAATTAACTAGTGCCTTAAAGTAAAAGTTATATTTGTATTTCAACTGTTAACTGATGTTGATAATGCTGCCAAAAATTTTTTTAAAAACTATAGTGAATGATTACAATTCAGAAACACTAGATATTCATTATTTTACACAATTAATTGTATAAAAAATTTTTTTTTATCAGTAGTTTTAAAATAATTCAGAAGCTGTCACAAATGAAACTAATCATCAGCTGTGGCTGTATTCGACTATTGTTCTGTACTAGTAATCTGTTGAGTTGTTTTATATATAAATCAGTAATAGTAATCATCAGAAAGCATACTTTGTTGTTACACTAATGATGTCAAGCACTTGCATCTGCTATCCTTTGTAAATTATTTATAAATCGTACTCTGTACGCAGAAATAATTACTGTACTAGCAATTGAGTATTCATTTCAGACCTGAATGATTCTGTACTTACTCATAGTATACTCCTCATTAAGATAGTTTTTTTTCCATTGACCTCATTATTCTTTTTGTTGTAAATCCAGTTTTAAGCTTTATTGTAACGTAGGCCCTGAGGGAGTTGACTCATTCACTCTTACATTGGCTAAGTACACTAATACTGAGGATTTATATTGTTGTTTCCTTTATATCTTATGAATGATTTGTTAAAGCACTTTAGAATGAACTCTATAATCAATACAATGGCTTCTTAAAAGTAGTTAGCAATACCTATTTAGAAGGTATCATCCAATTTATTCAAAAAACATATATTTAAGTGTATATATATATATATATATATATAATTTTTTTGTTTAATTTGCTTATAGTTACAAGCAACTTCCTTTGCCAAATTGCAATTTAATACTTTATTATACACAGCTATTCATTAATAATGAACAATAAATTAACAACTTTAATAAAAAAATTAAATAAGTCAAAGAAATGTGAAGGATAAATTCACACAGTTTAAATGACACAATACAAAACATTTGATTAATTACAGAAATAAATCTGAAAGTTTCTTAAATAACAATTTTTCCTTCAATTAACTTAAATAAATCTAAGATTTTTTCTTTTCTTATCATTGTTGCAGGAACATACTGCCATTAAACATAAAATTAACATATAAATTTAAACTTGAGCATTAATCATAAAAGGATGTACTAAACCATTCTGCAAACAGTTTTCATAAAAAGAACTGGAATTTGACTCAGTGAAGATACACTAATCACATTTTTACGATTTTTAGCGTCATCCATTAAAGCTGTCCAATGGGGATGCTTTGTCAAAGACGAAATATGTCCACAAATAATTAAACATTGTCTTGCTCTAGTTATTGCTACATTCATTTTCTTTTTACATGCCAAAAATGTTTCATCTTCACTGGTTGGGTTAATACAGGAGATAATGATTATATCTTTCTCCTTTCCTTGGTACTTTTCCACAATATTTACTTCCACATTCCTCAATGCATCGTTTCCAGAGAGTGGGTTTCTGTACAAAGATGTCAAATTTTCATTTGTCACAATCACACCAATCGAAGCATTTGGAACAGCCTGCAATAACTGTGAACAAATATAAGCAATAATCAAAGCTTCATTAGTTTCTGTGTCTTGAAAAGTATTGCCAGAAGTATTAGTTAAAATGTCATAAATAATTACAGGTTTTAAAGGACAATATATGAATCTTTCATCAATATTCATGGTAGATTCAAGTTGCTGGCTATAGAAATATTTAGACGGAAAATGGCATATTTGTGATTGCATTCTATGTTGTTCTGTCAATGTAAATGCTGGTACACTGAAATATTGTTTTTTAAATAACTTATAAAACCTTTCCAGCATGGATCTCTTGAAGCCCCATTTAATAGCATATTTTGAAGATACAGATGGTGGTAGTTGCTGAATATCCCCTACTAAAATAAGTCTACTTACTTCTGAATTTAAGCATTGAAGAATTTCTGGTTCTGTGCATTGGGAAGCTTCATCTACAATGCAGTAAATGCATTGCCCAGATTTTAAGAACTTATTCATTAAAGGATTCATGGAATCATCTAAAGTTGAAAGGATCACATTAGATTCTTTTAAGGCAATATTTTCATATGTTATTTGAGAGCCCGAATCCAAGCTGCTCAGTGGGTTTTTCTCTTTCAGAGACTTGAGTTGATCCATTAACTTTTTTAAAGTTTCATTATTTATCTTTCTATATCTGGAATTTTTTAAATTTGCTTTAAATAAAACTTCATTTATTTTGCTTTCTAAAGCTTCTAACTCTTTATCACGTTCCATTACTTCCTTTTTTATTTGTTCTTTAAACATCTTCTGCACTTTCCGACTAAGAGTGTACCCATGAAGTTTTGGACTGATTTTCTCAAGTTGGCCAAATCTAAGAAACTTAATGGAATTTCTCTTCCAACTGCATCTATCATTCAATTCTATAAGCCTGCTCCCAATTTCATCAACGGATATATCGGATGGCGCGCACATCAAAACTTTATTTTTAGCGGCATTACTAAAAATCAATTTTTCAATTATACCGATAATTACACCAGTTTTACCAGTTCCAGGTGGAGCATTGATTAAAATGGTCTTGCTTTGGGGTTTTTCATGTTTTATTTTATCGCTAATTATCTGAATAAGTTCAGTACAAGTTGTCTTTGAAGCTAATCCGCAAGAAAGGAATATTTCTTTAGATGGCTTTAAAATTTCTTTCAGCAAGGGAGAGCTTTTTAATGCAAGTAGGGCATCTACTAATTGAAGTTTCTTTTTTATATTTAGTATTCCATGAGCAAGATTAATTGTACCAGTTTTAAAATGTCTCTTAGTTTTCTTTATGTGTACATTAAATGTCCATAGCTTCGCATTTTGCAGCCACTCATTTGGCATCTTTTGCCATATGTTTAACGATTCATCTTTGAAATTCAATTCTTCAACTTTGTGTTGATCTATATAACCAAATATACATCTTTTAAGTCCCTCTTCTTCACCTTTAATATCCAAAAGAATAACTTCTCCTTCATGTGGACGAAATGATAAATCTTCATTAACAACCGATTCACAGTAGAGCTCTATAAAGTCATTCTGAATTTTAATACCTGTAATGATATAAAAAAATATATTCCAATCTTTGTTTTCAGACCACAGAGGTTTGGATTCTATGAAAAGTGATTCCCAAATTTCCAGAATAATCATAGGATAAAATGATTTAACGTAAGAATCATGACAAGAAAACTTTAAAGGTAATGGTGCCCCACCTTTAGATACCATCGGAGGGGGCTTTTTATTTTTTGACTGTTCTTCCAGCCAATTAGGATTCCATTGAATAAGATCCTCAATAGCAGAATGGGAATTCAGTTTATTAATTGAAATTAAAGGAGTCGAATCCGTTGTTTTAATGGAATCGGATTCAGTCGACGTTGGATTTGCTTTGACGGAACTCGAGATAGTTGCTGAATTTTCATGATTTGTGAAAGGTTGTTGAACAGAAATTCGATTAGGGGGCAAATTAGATTCATTTACTAATGAATTTGCTTCAACATAAGGTTGCAAAGAGTTTGATTGCTGTGCTTTGTAGTTTGAATTAAAAGTGCTAATACCCACTGGCGAAACCACTGCTACCTGTTTATTATTTCCAAGCTGATTAGTTTTATTGAATGTTTGTTTTGTTAAAGAATTTTGATTTGATTTTAAAAGTGGATTTATTCGTTTTAATTCAGATTGGGAATTTGAACTTTCAGCAACAGGTACAACATCTTTAATTACTTCCTTTTCATCAGATTTTTTCAATTCTTTGGTATTTGCGTGCATGTTACCAGGTACTATCTTGACAGGTTTGCAATTTGGAGTTTTCGAAATAGATTGTGTCTCTGAACTTTTCTTTTGTAGCTTTGGTTTCTCTACAGAAACTGGTTTTACGGGCTCAGTTTTTTTTGCATTTTTATCGGGGATTTTTGTTTTACTCTTGTGAGGTGTACTTTTATCCTCTTTGTTTTCTTTACTTTCCATATCGATTAAAAATCCCATACGAGATCCATAGCTACTTGGCCTTCTTGGAACTGAGGATTTGGTCTTGTCTTTTGTGACGTTCTTTATATTTTTGTGTGCATCACTCGAAGCGGAAGGCTTTACAGTATTTTGTTTTAGAGATCGATTTTCGAAATGAGTATCACTCGAAACGGAAGGCTTTGCAGCATTTTGCTTATTTTCAAAATGAGATTCAGATGAATTTTTTTTGGAGCTTGAAGAGTTTGCCGATTTTGTTGAACTCATGGAGCAACTCCCATTTTTAACTTTCTTCGCGTATGATAATTTTTGATCTAGTTCCCTGGGCTTTGAATGTTCAATTTTAGTTGTTGAACCCGAGCATCTTTCTTGGAACCCCTCTTCTCTTCCACGCATTTTCTTGGGACGAGGTTCCATAGGCTTAGGATCAGTTAATAAAGTTCTTCCAACAGTTTTTCTTTTGTTAAATTTATTAATTTCAGAGCATCCGTTCAGCTCGTTATTTTTAGGTTTATTTTGAATTAAGGGATTTTTTATTAAAGAAGCATTTGTTTTTGATGAAATGTTTTCCTTGGGAAGGATATGTGGACTTGGTTTAATCTCTAAAGCCGTTTCTTCTCTTTGAACTAACTTCGAAGGATATAAAATTTTATCTTCAAACTCACTTGCACTGGAATTTTCTGAGTTTTCGAAATGTTTCCTTTTTTTCGAAATAAATTTCTTTCTCGCCAGTGGTACTTCAGTTGCCTTAAGAGAATCATTTCGATAATGTGATTTATGGTTAGCCATTTTGGTTTTATCAATTTTCGTTATATTTTTCTTCAAATTTGAATCTTTAGATTTTAAATTATTCGATTTCCCTTTATTCTTTTTAATGGTTGTCTTTTTTCTTTCATCTTCGGACACTTCAGAATCGGAACTAAAAATTTTATTCTTTTTAACATGGAGTTGTAGCGCCAGGCTTTTACATTCATTTTCCTTTACATCCTTTGAAATATTGCTCCTTTTGTAAGAAGATTCCAATAAATTAGGTAAATTTTTGTTTTCGGTTGCAGTTTGGATATTTTCTGAAGTTTTTTGGTGATAAATGTTTTCGCTGCTTTTCATCGATTTGAAAAGTTTTTGAAAATTTTGACGTTTAACATCATGAGGCCATTGAAATAATTCAGAATCGCACTTTATAAGACGCACACAGCAATTTTTCATATGCCTACGCAGAAAAAGGTATTTATGTTTTTGACGCATTGTTTTCTTTGTTACTGAAGATTGGCAAACAGAATTATGGAATTTAGAATTATTGCTTTTGCTTCCGTCAGAACATTTATTTGTTACATTTATAAGATAATTTTTAACAGATAATTCACTATTATTATGTTTATTTGATGAATGTCTAGTGTTTAAAGCATTCAATGAATTGACTTCACCTTTATCCAGTGGTTCTGTACCGTCTACTCGAATGTTGATATTCGATGGAAACTCGTTTGAATTTGCGAATTTCTGGGAATAATGTTCATCTTCGTTGATTTTAACTGACTGTTTGAATTCACTGATTTTATTTGGTTTTAACGCGATCGAATCTTCAGTTTTACAATTATGCCCATTTAAATATGTCACAACGCCGTTGAATGACTCTGGCAACGAAGACAAAGTGTTATGTTCTAAAGAACAATCATTATCATCCACTTGTATAATTTCTTTTTTTAAATCAGGAGAAGTTATTTCTTGTTTTATTTCTGACTTATTTTTAAGACCCTGTAAAGATGTGCTGTTTTGAAGAGGATATTGCTGATTTGTGGATGAAGCAGGATTTTTAGATTCATTTTCGTCAACATTTTCCATTTTCACTCTGGTTTTAAGGGCAAACACGCACACAAAACCACCATCTTCCGAACAGGATGGAGTGCCAAGACCGATAATGTCTCCGATCTCTAATGGACCCCATTCCGAATGGACTTCTTTGAAGTTTACATAAAGCTTGTTGAGGCTTCCCAAGTCTTTAACGAACCAGGAACCATTTCTCTTCGAAAAAAGAGCATGGTACCTCGAGACTCTGTTGAAGCGTGTTAAAGATACGATGCTATGCCGTCCCACGGTAACTTCATTTGAATTCAGACAAATTAATATGGGTTTGTCGGCCTGTGGATTTATTTCCTTTAAAAAGTATTCCATAATCAGATTGGATCCAAATTCAACAATATAACAGGAAATCTGAAAGACGTCCTAAAATTAAAAGAAACGATTTTAATGAAGATAAAAGATTTTAAAATCTTATAATGAGAATTACTTTAAATGTCGTAGAAATTATCTAAATCTTATTGTTATTATATCTTATTATTTCTTCTCATATACTGTAGTATTTTATCTAAAATAATGTTTCATTTCAAAGTAACTAGAGTATTACAATCTAAAAATTCTGAATTTGAAACTGTATATTGATGTATGAATATTGTATATTGATGTACGGATCTTTCATTTGCTTAAGATCGGTAATGTAGTAATGGTCTGCAGTAATGTTACAGAATCAAGTTCAAGTGCAATTGAATAATTATAAATTGATTTATAGTGGTATAAAAGATTTTTTTTTTTTTCAATTTAGATATGTAGGATTTTTTTTTTTTAATTTGATAGAGTAAATAACAATTAGAAAAAGAAAAATAGAAATAGGATTTTTTTTTGTCAAGTCATATTCTTTCAAATTTTCAGGGTTATATATTTAAATGTTTTGAATTGTATGAATGCAATCATTATAAAAAATAAAATATGATCGCATCATTTATATGCTGATATGATGCAAGTGGCTATTTAATAAGTAAATCATATGTTAAAAAATTAATAGTTAAAAAAAACTAAAAAACCCGCTTTTAGAGTTAATCAAACTAAAAAGTAAAAAATAATTGTTAACATAAGAATAAAATGACTGACGAGAAAATGAATACTAAAAGCGTGAGGTGCTCGTTATCTTTTGTTATAATTTTTCACTAGTTTCATTCAGAAATGCAGAATTAGTTTAAAAATGTCATACAAAGCACCCCACGCTTTTAGAATTCATTTTCTCGTCAGTCATTTTTTAAGGTTTTTTTTTTTTTTTTTTTTTTTAAAAATAACCAGATTATTTAATAAAACAACCATAATGATTATTTATTAAAAGGATGTATTATGTATTTTCAAAAGTATTTTCTACTTAGAATTTCATTACAATTTACATATTTTTGTTCTTGCTGTCTTACATTTAAGAGGACTCAATACCCTAAATGTTCTTCTTTATTATCAACTTTTTAAATATTAATATCATTTAATAATAACCAAAAATTAACACAATGAGTTTAATATAATAAAAATTTTAATACTGAATTAATCACTTTTCATTTAAAAAAAAATTAGCATTTTGAAATTAGCGGTAAAATTTCAGTGTCTAATGTTTTAACTTCAATTTTTTATATGAGGCTATTAAAAACATATTGAATAAATTTAAAGTTTGAATTTTTTGTAATAACGATAGTTCTTAAGACATCATACGCAAAAATTAAAAAAAAAAAAAATTGTTGTCTAATCACACATTTGAATTTAAAAAAAATTTTCAATGTATTACAAATCTAATCCTTAAATTAAATACATGTTTAATTAATAAAATTTCATAAATTTTGCACAAAGCCTAAGCATTTTGATTGTGATGAAATAAAAATAAAAATATGCAGTACTTTATTTTTTTCAAACATTTTTTTTCTTAGAATCCCATATTCTATTAATTTTGCTCATAACCTCAAAGTATACGACACAACTTGTTAAAATATCACGGCATTCACAGCAACATCGGACTATTTTCATTAACTGAAACTAATATTTTTTTTAAATCTCATAAAACAAAATTGGATTACGGCAGAATGAGAACAATAAGAGAAAATAAATAGTGTCAATTGTTACATTGGTGGTCACAATAATTTACAAAAATTTTGATAGTTACAATTACAAGAGAAAAAAAATTTCAATCCAAAACTACAAAGTATAATTAAAAGCCACAAAAAAATAAATTAATTATTTGTATACTAATTTTTTATAAGCATGAAAGTAGAAAGAATATAATTATACTGAAAATACCTGAAATGGCGTATAATATAGTGCAGCAGAAATTGAAAATATTCTTTGAATTTTTCATATTCGTTTTCAGAATGAAATCTTAATTATTGCATATAAGAATAAAAATAATTGTTCTTAAAAGAAAAATAATTAGAATAACTGTAAAAATAATAATTCAGCAATAGTTCTTAAAAGAATCTTGAAAGAATAGAATGATGGATTTCGAAAAAACTTCATTTTATTCCAAATGAGAATAATTTATAAAAGTTAAAAGCAAACGAATATTCTAAGCAGAAGATTTACTAGTGTTTATTTATGTAATATTAGGGAAAAGTAATATTGTTTTTTAAGAGAATTAAATTATTATTAAGAATTAATTTTTTAGAGTTATAAATTATATATTCCATATATCATTGTTCGAATTTAAAGTCCGTATAAAATTCGAAGAATTATATCTGTTGGATATCATCGCTGTATGGTTAAGAAAGAATTCTTCGTTAGTAAAAAGAATCGGAAATTTTGAATTTCGTCTGCCAGGGAACATTAAAAAAATTGTTTTTACTGTGCATAGCACAATAAAAAACAATAACAATCAATAAAAACAAATGCAATAAATTTTGAGCTAATTCTGCATAATAGTTTGGATAAAATAAAATTTGGAAAAAAGAATTTTAAAACCCATTTCATTTGTTAAAAATGGCAACGGAGGAATAATGCTGTGAAGGTTACATATAACCACCAAGAATAGGCAAGCTCAAATTTTTTGATAAAATACAACAACATTCGTGTAAATGTATATTAACATTTAAATTAAAAGATTTTTAAATAATCAATTGAGATTTTTCGTTTACAAGGAGATTTAAAATTCCATGAGGATAAGAATCCTAAGCATATTACCATGAAGGTTCGATTGTAGATTACCACTATAAAAAAAATCATTAAAAAGCCTTCTTAATTATTAGATTTGGAAGCAATAGAATATTTTTTTGCATAAGAATTTTAGATAGAATTCGAAAACAGATTAATTCCTGTAGACAGCAGTTAAAATCTGTTGTAATGGAATTAACATGGACTGAAGTTACTAAAGAACTAGTTCAAAAGATAAAAAAAATTTCTTAAAACTCTTGGATATCGAACCAAATACTGAAAATTGCTTAAGAAGTAAATGAAACATCAATTTTAAATCTCCTTGCTTAATTATTCAAAACATTTGTGAGTACCTTTGATTCTTTAATCATATATTATTGTATTTATAAAGAATTTGTTCTAAATAATAAAAAAAATGCATGTGAAATGTAAAATATATCCATACTAAATTATTTAAAAGCTGCAAATTTGCATTTATTTTGATAATTTTTTTTCGCTAACAAAATGTGCAAACAGCATATTTATGCTAAAGCTTTTGCGAGTCCCGCAAAGTATGTTGTGCATGCCATCTAGCTTGGAGATCCGGTATAAGCAGATATAAACAAACGGATATATACTATATGGAAAATTCTATTTGAAGAACAACGATAAATTTTCCAACTTATTATGAGCTCATGAGTAATGACATTATACGACGAATACTGGGATAACTGTACCGTATAGATTTTGGTAAACATAAATCTTCTATAAATACAGCCTACTCGTTATAACTCGAATATAAGGACATTTCCTCATCAACTTCTTCCCTTATCAAATCTTTTACCTTTAATAAGTACCCCAAAACCCATTTTTAACTCTCATTATTTAGTAATAAAATGAACTGAATAAATATACTAATAGATTTAGTTCCGGGAGATTGCACATGATTTAACTCATAAACAGAAAAACAAAAGCGTAAGATAACGATTCCAAAATTCCAAAAATTTAATCTTAATCGTTTTCCTTATGTGCTCTTTCTTTTTGTAAATTATGCTGCTGCACAATAGCATCGAATATAGTATATATTTTTTCTTATAACTGTACACTTAAAGAATTAACTTGCATAAAAAATAAGAAAAAAATGTACTCTAACTAAGCAAAAATATTTTTCTACTTTTTTTAAATAAAACAATGTAATCAGATATGCTGTATATTATTTTACCCCATCTTGAATTCAAATCGGTCACTAATAGTCTAATTAAAAATACAATACTCACGGGCTCAAACTATTACCATAATTTACCATTTCGAAATACAGCTAGAAAATAAATGTATAATCTAAGTATCGATAGTATCTCAGTACAGTACAGTACAGATTATACATTTATTATAAGGAGATAAAAATAAAATTTAGAAAAGTGATTATCTCATTTTTAGCTTCACCATTTAACAATATTAATCGAGCAATTCGTTATATTAATTTCGTTACACTATTATCTCAATGGTATTTTTGTTTTATTTAACCGTCAAAGTAATGGCGTTAGCTTACAATAGGACTTTTAACAATTGTCTACGTGTTAAGAATTCTTAGTGTTATACAAGTGTCAACAATATCAAAACAAGCTTCCCAAGCCGATATAGAAAATATATGGACAATGTATTATACTAATAAAAGAAACGACTTACATAATGGAAGCAAAAACTAAACGACATCGGCATTAAATGATCAATATTAAACAGACTCGACTCTTTTTCTTCCTTAAAATTTCACAAAAGGTTAACAGAAAACCAAATGGCAATGGTTGTAGCAACTACGGAATGCATATGTAAAATTAAGAAAAGCTCTTCGTGTGAATAACAGTAAAAAGTAAAGATTACTGTGGCTGCAAAAAAAAAAAAGTTTAATTTTTGCTAATTTAAAATTTTGCAGTCACATTTATCCTTATTTTTTACAAATATTTAGATGAGTTTTTTGTAATTAATTATATGTAGGCACTCCGCAATTGACCCATCCATTGCCGTTAGATTTTCTTTATCTTTTGCATAATTTTAAGAAATGAATAACGATTTTCTTTCACAATTAACATGATTCAACAAGTTTTTTTTATTAGGTTAAGTGGAAAGAAATTCTAGACATCAGCTCAAAATTTCTATGAAATCAAATTTTTTAAAAATATTTATTATGAAAGAAGAATTCCTAATTAAATTGTACGGAATTTGTAGCTTGTCTAATTTTCAAGTAACAAATAAAATTTATGAATTTATTGGTCAGGAATATCATAATTTATTGATTAGACTAAGTTATATTGTTTTATAAGTATTCATTTTATTATTCTTTTCTATGAGAGGAATTCGCTCTCATATTTGAAATAAAAATTTCACTTAGTGCGAAGAAAAGGGATTTATATATTAGTCTGCAGAAACTTCTTTTCACAAATTATTTAAAAGTGGAAAAGTTCTCTTTATAAAAAATCTGTTATGTATACTACCCAGATTTAAGAAAAAAATTCTCATCGTATTTCAAAAACATTAAATATTAACATTACATCTAACAAAATGAAGTTTAAAAGTTATCAGATCAATAGGCGATTTTTTATCATGATGTTGTCCTGATTAGAATAGTAGTAACATGAGAGAGCGATTCCCTCTATTTTAAAGGAACAAACATCCTAGAGTTGGCGCTTCATCGCCCCTTGGCCCCCTTTCCCTCCTCTCATTTATTCAGAAAACTTACGTGTTACCTACTTACAAGTACAACATGTTACTAAGCGATTCTGATAATTCAAAGAAATTTTTCTTCTTAGTCGTCTAATCATTTTGAATGAAATATAATAAAATATTAAAAGGGTAAGAAAATTTATTAATAAAAGATAAATGTCAAATATTTAGAAAAAAGTGAAGACATAAAAAGAAAAGCTTAGCTATTTTTATATATTCTAGTTATTTTATTATTTTTATTTTTTTTAAATTACTTTTTAAAACAGATTAATCACTTCGCGCAACACGAGAAACTTTCATTTCAAAATCTATTTAATTTTTATTTAAAACAAACGCCGATTTTCACATGATTTTTATTTATGTGTGTTTTAAAAATGACATGAAATAAGTGTTGCTAAATATAACGATTAACGTATATCAAGTCACGTGCTCTGTAATTCATATTGAACTGTCCGGCTTTCAAAATGTCAACAGATTATTGTTTCAATATCCTCAATGTCTGAATTGTGCAGTGCTTCTTGCAGTTTTTGAATAATTGTCTTTTTATAAAGTTCTGGAGTAATTAAATTTTGTTATATTCCTGTCGCTATTGAATCGGATAGTTCTTGTGGAGTTTCTGCATTTTAGAGTTCGATTTCGCCAAGTCTCTTTTCCATCCCTGAAGGAATCGCCAAAACAGCTGTATTTTGTTGCCTCAGCGTCCATTTTGTTTGCTTAGGTGGAAACTTGTAAAAAACTCTAAAATTGTTTAATTAATTGTTTCGTAAATTTCTTGGGTTATTGAATATTGGTCTACTACTACGCTTATTCACCCAGCAACGTATGTTCACACATGATAAATTAAAATTTGCGAAAGGATTTTAGTTTCATAAACTTTTAATGTTTTTGCCTGAAATTAATGACATTCATTATAAGGCGATTTTACAGATTAAATCGTAATCGGATTTAATCAATAATCATCAATGCATGAAATTTTTTTCTGTTATGTTAACTTGAAGTCTAAAATAAAATAAAACCTCCCTTTAATCAATTTAAAAGAGTATGTTTTAAAATTTACTAAACGAAACTGTTTTTAAAATTTAAAGAACGAACTAAAACTAATTAGATGGCTTGATTGAAATATTCATTTATTGCATTATAAATGATTATTAACCAATATTTTAAATTATTAATTATGAAAAAGCACTGCAATACCCATTTTTTTTAAAAACAAATATTCTACAATTATTATAGGTTATATTAAAATTTATGCATTAAAACATAATTTAAAAAAATATCACAAAAAACTCATTTAGTACTGCAAAATAATTGCAACAAAGAAAAAATACATTTCAGTAAAAATAATTACAATAATCAAACTAGTTCAAATCCAACCCTTCCAAATAACTTACACAAAAGTTATTTGTATTACTATATTATGTTTCATCTTTTTCAAAAGCGCATAAAAAAAATCTGCCGAAGTGAGCAACAGAATTTGCAAGAAGTTCAGTCCACTTTTTAAAACGAGAAATAGGTATTTCCAAGGTACTTGATTATAATAAAATAGTTAATAGAGAGTTTTTGCATACCGTACGTTAGTTACCGTAAGACGTCCGTTAGCTTTTTCTCCCTAGTGCGCATGCTCATAGGAAACTGAGCATGCGCGCTAGGGAGAAAAAGCTAACGGACGTCCTACGGTAACTAACTTACGGTATGCAAAAACTCTCTATTGTCTAATGCACTAAATTCTTTATAAATAAACAAGCTGAATTATAGTTATTTCCTTAAGTCATCTGAAAAGTAGTGATACAGCAAGGATAGAAGGAGCAATAAGTTTTAATAATTAAAAAATTGATTTTTCAAAAAGAATTATTAAAATAACGGTAAAATCCCAGAATAGGAGGCGTTGAGAATTGGTGTCAAAAAATCTCTTCGGCAAAGTTCGCCAAGCAGCGGGTTGCGATTGTAAGTGAAGTGAATTGCAAACAGAACAAGATAATCTTGTCTCCACATTTGGAGACTTATCGCCCAGTTGGCGTCATAAGAAACATTGCCAAATTCCAACGGCCCCTATTTTGCGATTTGGCCACTAGGCTAAGTTGCATATCTTTTCCGTCGGCTCTTATCTGTATTCTTGCTAAATTTGGTACCGATGGGTATAGAAATAAAAATCTGTATAGATGATGATGATAATAATAATAAGTGGTCCATCTAGCCTTTAGTGCTCCGCTCTGGCCCCTACTTAAAATTCTCTATCAACCCTTTTTCGCACGGAAGGAAAGTATTTTTTGAAATTAAAAGTTTAGGATATTCATTAATTAGCATTTCCACAGCGTGAAACAGAGAATCAAGCAAATTTTGAAAATTCTAAGAAATTCTTCTCAAGTTGTCTAATAATTTTGTATGAAATATAAAAAAGCGTTAAATAAATTGATATAAATAAATATTTTAAGTATTAATAATTTTAAAGAGGAAACATTATGCAAGAAAACTTATTGATGGAATATAAATGTCAAATATTTAGAAAGATTAAATTTACATTTATTTACAGCTAAAACAAGTAATATAAAAAAAATTTTTAAAGTTAATTCCTACTTTTTTTTCACTATATTGCAGAAAGCCCTTTATAAATATTCATTCATTTTTTTTAAATTTTATCTGGCGCCCTCTATTGGTAGATATATGCAAATTAAATCTAAAAAAAACCAAAAATTAATTAATTAAATTTAATTACTGAGTTAATATTTGAAAAAACTGCATTAACATCAAGTGTCATCCACTACAAGTTAAAAAAAAATGTATTTGAACTTGAGTGGATGAATAAAAAGTATTTTATGAACGTTAGACAATTTGAACAAGATATATATGTAGGGAGAGTGTGAGCTAATAGAAGGAATTGAAAAAAAAATGAACTACTTTTAAAAATCTTTGTATGATTGACCTTTTTCTTTCCTCGTGCCGAAAGCATAGAGTATAATAGCCAACAGTAAAGATTGTAGTAAAACATAAACGATCGATCTTGGGGCCCTTCCTGTACAATATTTTCACTAATGACATTCCACAAGACCACAGAATTAAATTGACACTCTACGCTGATGATACAGCAATTATTACACAGGGAAGGTATTTACACATCATCCAGGTAAACTTACAAAACTACATCAACACTCTTGAATCATGGCTAGAAAAATGGAAAATTAAACTCAATGTCGCGAAAACTGAAGCAGTGCTATTTACCAGGAAAAAAGTCTATAATCCTCCTAACATAACTATTTTTAATACTAACATTTCCTGGTCTAAAGAAGCTAAGTATTTAGGTGTAATTTTTGATAGAAGACTAACATTTAAGGCTCATATTAACTACTTGCGCGATAAATTTAATAATGTTTTGCGTAAATTTTACTCTGTCATGGGCAGACATTCTAAACTAACAATTGAACTAAAAACACTAATCTATTTAGCTTATCTTCGTCCGATAATAGCATATGCGAGTCCAGTCTGGGGCTCTACAGCCAAAAGCAATTTTATTATTTTAGAACGGCTTGAAAACAAGGTTATCCGCATGATTGTTGATGCCCCATGGTATTTTAGAAACGCCGAAATTAAATATGCACTTTCCATGCCTAGCTTTAGGGAATATGTGGCTAAAATTGCAAAAAACTTTTATTCATCACTCAATAGATCTAGTAACTCTGTCATCCAAGCATTAAATCAATTTGAATATGATATTTCTCTGCACTCGTCTCGTAAAAGACCTAGATGTGTTATAAACATCAATCAGTAGACTGCATTTCTTCTCTTGCATTTTTCTATGGTCCTGGTAACTTCAGGTTAAGTTCGCGCTCCG
>BPLQ01014614.1:78385-148852 GCA_021605075.1 Caerostris darwini
TAAAAATCACGTGAGGAGTATATTTACTCTAAACTGGCAACACTGATGGGCACTTTATTTTATGGCTTATATTTTTAAATAGTCCCTACCCAACACTTCCTCCGATGTACAGGCTACTCATAAAATTTAGGGTTTAACGTAAGAACGAAACGCATAACAGGCAATCTTAGACAAACAAAGGAAGAAAAAGTATCAATAAATCATATTCAGGCAATAAATTATGTTCATCAGTCATCGTTCAAAATGGTAAATAAGAAAACAGATTAAATAAAAAATAAGATCTATAGGATTCCAAATCATTTTATAAAAAGAAAAGCAGCGCGAAAGAAATTTAATAAAAAGATGCGTGAAAATGTTTTAAATAACTAAGAATAAAAAATAAATAAATAAACCAATAATAATCGTTGAAAATGGTCCAGGACATCGCTAATCCACTCTCCTCAAAACAATACCCATATATGTTATAAATTATGAAAAACTGATTTTTTTTTTTACCTATAAGTGATTGTTACAGAAAAAAAATACAAAAATGTTTTTCACCATTTTTAAAAATATAAACGTCCTTTAAGTAGTTGCCACCGATGAAAATACACAACAAACTTATTTTTTACCACTATCGAAAAAGGATTATTTACATATCTTAATTTAAAAAGGAATAAAAAATTTCCCAAATTAAAGAAAATTTAATATGTTGCAAAGTGCAAAATATATATTAGATTAAAAAGTATTATTATTTTTTTTAGTAAATATACTGATGCAAGCATGAACTTTTAAAATTTAATTTTAGGCAATCAAAAAGTAAAGAATTTTTGCCTTGTCAATTCATCTTAACTCTGCTCGACTGTATGTGTATATGCTTTTTATCAATGAGTTTTTTTAAATTAAACTTTTTGTACAAACTGTTTATTTGTTCTGTTTTTATTCATTAATGTCTTATGTCTATGGATGAAAAGTAGGGAATGTCAGGTTAAAGGTAATAGTGGACATTATAATAAAGTACTAGAAAGAAATTTCTAACCCTGTTTTAAATATCCTACAAAGTTAAGATTATGATATTTCTTCCCGCAAACATAGCAAAAGACCTCTCACTGTTCTAAATATTTTAAATTAATTCCTTATCCCGACAATTTTCTCCTGCTCTGACTGATTTATTACCTACAACTGTCTAGATGAAAAAAGTTCGCTTTTCTCAGGTATTTTTTCTCCTTTTGACCTTTGCTCGTCTGTTTTATTTATTTAATTGTTTTTTTATTATATGCAACTGATTTCATCAACATCTACATTTTTGAAATGTTTTTTTTTTTCATTTTATAATTTTATTAAATAAATAATTCTTTTAAAAAAAAAGGGCATTTAATTATCTATTTTTCTTATTAACTCAAAGGGCGTGAGACCACCGCTATGTTTCAACATTTTACAATGAAGGAGCTAGCGGCCAAGGATCACCGTATTAATTTACAATAAGAGAAAGAAATTTCAAGGTCTTAGGAATGCGTGTTTCTTTCATGAATTAAATTAATTTTCGCAATGAAATTATGAATTAGAAAAACATTGCAATATGAAATTGGTTATCACATGAAATTGGTAATGGTAAGGTATGGGCATGTAGAAAGCTAATAGAGAATACTCATCAAATTAGAATGTCTCAGAAAGGAAGTATGATTTGATGACAGTTAAATGAGTTTTTTTTAAGTAATTAAATAAAATGTAAAGTGAAAGTATTCAAAATTACTTAAATATCAAGGTTAAAGAATATTCTAATTTTATAATTTATTTTTTACTCTCTTACAAATATATAGCTATTTAATTTTTTTTCTTTCAAAATTTATACTATGGTTTCATTCATGCTTTATTACATTATGGCAGTAGAACCGAAAAAATTCTTCTTCGACATCATAAAAATTTATTTTTATACAGAAAAAAAATAATTTAAATTTGTATTCATAAGTCTTTTTCTTTTTTTAATAATATTATTCTATCATTAGCTATTACTATTTTATACAGAATACGAATTGGTTGTTACCGTTAGACGTTAATTCTAAGCAAAGCTGCCATTGTGCAAGTTTGGCGATAAATATGGCGTAAAAAGTACAACTAACATTAAAAGTGAAACATACTGTAACTACAGTTATAATTAGTATTTAATAAAAATTGGTTTAAACAACTCGCTTTTTTATCGCAATTTTGGGTCAAATAAAAAAAGAAAAGGGCCGTTGTGATTTGACAACTTTTTTGTAGCGTCAACTGAGAAATAAATCACCAAATGTGGTAACCTGTGTTTCTTGTATTGTTTGCTATTCACTTTACTTACAATTGCAACCCGTTACTTGGTAGACTTTGGCGAAAATAATTTTTGACGACAAATCCCACCGGCTCCTGCTCTGCTATTTTACCCAATTTTGATTTCTTTAAATCGTCTTTTTCTTTTTATAACACTAAAAGATGGCCTAAACTAGAACTATGTATAAAGCAATTGCGAAAAAAAAAAAAAAAAACGTGTTTTTACAAAAAATCTAGAATGTAAGATCTAAACAGATTTATAAATAAGATTAAATGAAATACCAGAATGGTTTTCAAAATATAAAGGCAACAGAACATCACATTCTCAAGGCTAAAATTTAAAGAAAATTAAATTTATCTTACCATTTTCTCGGTATTTATCTTGGGAAAAATAAAAAAAAAAAAAGAAGAGTTTCAATCATAAAAAAAGATTATTCGATGTTGAGAAAAGTTTCGTTTAAAAATTGATGTTCAATCACTTCACAAAAAAAATTCGAATGACTAAAAGTTTGCAACATTAAAAATATAAAAATGGCATACCAGTTCACGTGACACAAATGTTCACGTTAATTTTACCTCAATTTAATTCAGTATGGCATAAAACACCAAAAATCCTAAAATTCATGATCAATTTTAAACTTGAAAAATTAATAAATATTATAGAATTATTTTTATTGTCAGGAATAATATTTTGTAGAATATAATAATAATAATAAAAATTCCATTTTGTATTGCAATTCATTTCAGTAAATATTTCGCTTTCAAGAATATTAAAAAAGTGTTTAAATTATTAAAATAATTTATAACTTAAGATGAACTAAAAAAAAATTAAATAAAAAAAAAATAAAGAACTAAAATAAACATAAAAATAAAATTTACGGGCTAAACTAGAAGCGCTATTATTTTAATTTTCTTTCAGCGAAATTTCAATTCAAATAATCTGAATTATTTTATCTTCTGCATCACTCGCTGGCTGTAATTTTATTTTTTAAAGTTAAATATTCTTACTTTTGTAGTGTGAAACATGGAATAAATTTTACTAATAATTCTTAAAAGAACAGAAGAAAATCTGGAATAATTTAATCTTGTTTCTTATTTTATTTGAAAAATAAGTATTTTTGAATGAAATGCTATTAAAATGTAAGGTAAGTGAATTTGAAAACTAAACATTTTTTTCCTTGTTTGGGCTACAGACTATTTTAATTTAAAGTTCTGTGGATTTCATTGTCAAGCAAACATACAATTTATTTTTGTAAACCAACTTTATATACATTTATCATGCTACGTTATTTATTTTCAAATAAAGTAGAAATTAAAAGTTCTACAAGCTTTTACAAGTAATTCACAATTTGCGACGGAATCCTGTTTCATTATCTTACTGTAAAAAATTTTAATTCTTGATTTATTTTGTTTGAATTTTAATATCCATAAATTAGGTTTCTGTTATAATTTAAAGAAGTTAAAAATATAATCAAAAAAATTTTAGGAAAAAAAAAAAAACACGTTAAAAATTTCTCATTTATTCAATTTCTTTCAAATAATAGTTAACATTTTATGCTTTTATGTAATAAAAAATTTATTAACAGTAGCGTTAATGGATCGGAATAGCCCAGTGGCGAGCTTCGGTATATCGAGCTTCGGTAGTCGAGGTGCTCGGTTCGAAATCTAACAAAAGACGAGGTGATTCTGCTACAATTTGCCACTTGTGAATATTTAGATTCTTGTCCGACACGTGGCAACATGCAAGAAGGACGAGGTTCGAATCAGCTGGTGGCATTGTTATAGTCACTGCTTTCAGAAACGAGAAGATATGACAATCGAAGTGTTGAGCTTTGATAGTCTGGAGGGCTTTTGGGAGATTTTCAGGTTTTCTCGCAATTAACCTTTAAGGCTCGTTCTCACCGAGGCGAGAAGCGTTTAAGCGACAAGAGTTGACCAGTCACTATCCTCACTGTGTTCGCCTGAAATTGGTTTGAAATGCACCGCTTAGAGTTGATCCACTTTCAACTCGAAGCGGAACTTCACTAGGCATAATGCCATTTCTGACGTTTCGCTGTGAAGGAGTCGGAAAATACTGTCATCATCCATCGGTGGGTTGTCCATGGTATACATAACACAAGAAGCCCACCGATGTTAAAAAACATTGATTATTGTCATTAGGAGATCAACTTCACCTTGTTTACCCATTTATATATATTACCCATATTATAGTACTAGGAACATTAAAGGGTAGAAAAATAGCAATTAAAGAACAGATGAGTGGCTGATGAGAAATTTGATTATCAATGTAATTTCCTAAATGTGTGAAATAGAGTGCCTTTGTTATTAATCAATTCAATTAATTCTATAAATAGATGAAGCGAATTATATTTTAAGTAGAATAATACCAATTTAAGTTAATTTTTGGGGCTCAAAATAACCCTGCTCTTAATATAGTAACCTCATTTCATAAAACTACTGAAAATGTTTCTAAGAGTCCGCTGATTCACATTCTTTTTTTTCTTCCTCTGTTCAATTACATAATTCCAAATTTTTTTGTTCACAAAAATATCTATAGTCTATTGTTGAGTATAGGAATAAAAGATGAAAAACAAGGAATTTCCTAAATTTTATTTTTAAATTATCAGCCAACTGTCGAACAGCCCGAGTTCTACTCCACGAATAAAAGATTTGGCTCATCTGAATTACTTCAAAAAAAAAAGAATGAAAGAATTTTCAATTTAAAATGAATTTAGTTAAAATATTTTTATCTTAAAATTATTATTATTATTTTTTTTAATTTTCCTCATTTTTTTCCCTTCCCTTATTAGCAATTATGCAATGACTTTTTATTTCGAATTTTAATTATTAATTAAAAGGATGTTTGGCTTAGGGAAGATTTTTGTGACCTTAAAAAATGCGCTTGTCGGGGAATGACTTGACACAGAATTCGTATTTTTATCTTTTTCACAAAGCAGAAATATATCTAAATGTCACAGGCTTCCTGATTATTAGATCAACGTTTGATTATTTCTGCTGGACGTACTATCTTGTTAGTCAAAAACAAAAAGGAACGAAGGACTTTATTATAACTATATGATATCGTTAAAAACATCTTTTCTGAGCTCTTGATAGTCTTGTCCAGACCACAGATTAATACGGACTGCAAATCAATTAAATATGCTTTATACAAGCTTATAAATGCAATAATGTTTATTCAAATTGGGGCCATTTCTAAATTTGATGTTTAATTTACAGGTAAATTGATATTGGAAATCAAAATAATCATAAATTTTCAATACAGGACGATTGAAAATATCTTAATCCGTTTTAAAAAATTTAAAAAAGGCACAGATGGTTTACAACATTTGAAAGAAAATATTGCACAAAGAACTGAAGAAAAAACTGTACAATCTACAAGGTGGTTATAATTAACCCCCCCCCTCTATAAACAGCACCCTACAGTTAAAATGGCGGAACGGATTGTAACCACATTTAGTATATAGATTATACACCAGATTCGCGCATGGAATTTCCTGGAAAAAATAGTTAAAAAATGTCCCTTAGGTGGCACTTTTCAAGGAAAAGTATTAAATTTTATAAAATAAACGACCAACACGATAATATGACAAACAAACAATTGACTTGTTTTTGTTCATTTTGCCCTTGAACCATTTTAAATAAAAGCAAGGAAATAAATAAAAGTACGATGATCACAAGAGGAGATCAAATCAATATTCGGTGTCAAAACAACCTGCAAGAAATTCCAATATTTATTTCAATTTAATTTTTTGAATATATATGCCTATGTCATTGATGTTCTCCTTAAAAGAGATTGCTGTGATGTTAGTACCTAACTTAAAATCATTTTTCTAAAAAAATCCTCTAAATCATTTTTCAGTTGCCCAGAAAGATGCAATGGAAGATGATTAATGTGACCACCCTCATCCACCTATAAAATTTCAAATGTATTAAACTGTAGATGATAACCGATATGATGCTTCAGTTATAATGCGTAATAATTATAATGAATTAACAAGAACGAATTAATGAATTAACAGGAAAGTCTGTCTTTCGAGATACTGCACGTGCTCTACTGTCTCCCAAGTCAGATGTCTGACTGTTCTTGTCTGTCTTCACGATATAACTACTACAGGTTGTGACAGGTTTAATGACAGGTTTATGGCTTCTTCCAGGTTGAACTCCTGATTTCCCGGTCTCTTCAAATATTGCAATCATGGCTCAGACACCTTTAGTAGACATGGTTCATGCAGTAATTTCTTTATGCGACGAAATTCACGAACCCTGCAGAAGCCTTTCCCTTATTTCCGTAAGACAGCTTAACGTTCAATTAAAGATACTGTCATCATGGTAGCCAGAAACATAGAAATTAAACATGATAACTTCTGCAAATGTTTTATACTCCAGACTTCTTTCGAACAACGCTTCCTCTTTCTTGCATGCATGCTCCGAAAATTTTCACACCCTAGAATCGATGGCGTTTCTTGGTTTTACATTTTATTACTTATAAATCTTGTTCTGAATTGTTCAAATTGTTATTCCATGTTGGTCGTTTATTCTGTTAAATGTAATTTTTCCCTTGCAAAGCTCTACTACTGAGCATTTTTGAATTAAATATTTTTTTCAAAATTTCTCATTGAGCTTATTTCGTGTTTTAGTCCATAGACAAAATGTGGTTTCAATCTTTTTGCATGTTTTTACTATAGGATGCTATTTATAGTGAATTTAGATGACTAGTGTTTCACTCTACGGTCATTTTTTGCACACTTTGTGGCTAATTATACAGGGACCTACAAATTTAACGGGGATTCCGAACAGCTCACAAACATCAATTCCTCCTCTAGGATTCGAACCTGAAGCACCAAAGGCCAGAGATCTAGTCAATTGGCTATCAGGCCACCATTTATAGGGTAAGTTTAATTATAACCACCATGTATAATAATTTTAACTATATCTTTTGTGATGTTGTATTGAGGGTATGGGCTTGTTATGGGTTAACACCGGATACTAAAATTTCATATCACTTAGTGCTATCCGATCAGAAGCCCGAGTGAGCAGGAGACTTCCGATTCTTTTGAGGTTTCGATTGGCCAGCGTTCGTCAATGTAAGATTTTAATATTCGGTAGAAATCAGTAGTAACATGACAATGCAATTAAAATAAAATAATTGAAGTATTAAATTATAATAATTGAAATAAAAATTATTCTCTAATAAAAAAAAAAAATGTGATTTAAAGATAAATTTTTACAACAAAAGATATGTACATTCAATCAAAAATCAATATACTAATTTTTTTTTTGTATATATTTATAAAAATTGAAAAGTTTCAACATTATTTTATTGAAATATAAATATTGTGCTAACTGTATTTATGTTAAAAAAATACTTCAAACTGGTAAACAAAAAATAATTTACTTTCATTTTAAAAAATAACAAATTTTCCTTGAAAATCCCATAACACGAAAGTGTGCATACACTTCATAGAAAAATAAAAATATAATTTAAGCAACTGAAAATAATTTAATATCATATAACTTGGCCTTTATGAGGAAATAACATTTTTTGCGCCGTATTTTCAGATCACACTTGCAGCAATGCATTTTTTAACTCTTCTGTAAATTTCATCGATTTTGATGATTCTAATTCATTCTAATTCTTCGCTCTGGTGATTGAGGAGTAGGGTGATGGGCTGGTACTTTGTAAAGAAGCCATTCTTGCACAATCTTCTTTCTGTGTTTTGAATCGTTAACATGCTGACAGATCTACCAATTTCCAAACTGCAATCTGTTAACTGATGAATGCACATTATTTTGTATTTATACGATCCATCCTGCCCTTCAATGAAGGTTACCTTCCATCACCAGCAGCCGATATAGACCACCCTCCCTCCATACCATCACTTCTTCACCGTGACGCCTCATACCATTTTTGGAACTTTTAACATTTAAACGCTTAACATTGGAACGAGGCCCGATGGCTAATTAGATAGCGATGTGGCCTTTAGTACCACAGGCTTCAGATTCGAATCCTGGATCGAATCCAGATTCGAATCCTGGCATGGATGTTTGTTAGTAGCTCGGAATCCACGTTAAACTGTAGGTTCCGGTCTAATTAGCCCAAAAGGAAAACAGGGCGACGAATCAAACCAAACCTTAATATTTACAAGTTTCAAATCTGTTTTTCTGCGCTGCTAAATTTTGCCACGTCCATAGCTTTTTAAAACATATCGATTTTAATCGGTAAAAGAGACAGATCTTCAAAAAGTTAAAATCCTTATGGATATGTTCATTAGCAAAGTTCAGCCTTTTTCTTTGATATGTTTCAGACATGAATGGTTTTCTTCACAAAACTGTTGTCAAATCTATAAGATCGGAAGGTACTTCCAACTATTTCCACATTAACAGTTTTACTAGTTGTAGCTGCACAATTGATTTTGGATAATTTTAAATTTGATCTCACTTTCATCATCTCTGTTCAAGCACCTCGACCTTTCAAATTTATTGGCTGTCTACTACGGGTAGGCTAAAAATATATCCAGATGTTTCTCAATTCCTTGCAGTCTTTTGGACAGTAGACAAACTTTTAATCAACAGAGTAAGAGTTTTTATTTCTCCTGAAGTATTAAATTTAGAACGACAACTCCAGTTTCCCGTCTTGTAGCCAATTTAACTGGAGAAGTAAGAATTAACGTATTCCCTTTTCAATAATGACGGCAATGTTTTTCGTTCCTGTTTATGGAAGAATGGAATTATATGACGTTCAACAGAAGTAACTCCTGTATGCAAATTTTTTTTTATGACGTTAATTTTGCAATTTTTTTGTATGTTCTAGAGAGGTAATTTGGTTTTTATCACTTAATTTTATAAAATATTGTTTAACTTATAAAATGTAACATTATTAATATTTAAAAAAAAAAATTTAGTTTACCATAATTTCTTTAATATTGTTATTTTAATAAAGGTATGATGACATTTGTAAACATGTCGATCAACTAACTGTAACTGCAACAATGCGTGGTTAGAGAGAACAGGAACACCGCAATCAACTTAAATAGAATAAATAATATTAAATTACACGTGTTGTAACAGCGCTTCCTCCTACGCACTGGCAACGGAAGTTCATCGCACGCCCTCCCGCTGAGAAACTTTTAGTTTATAGTCTCATCTCAAGAGGAAATATACTTCGTTCACCTTGCGTGTAGCCGAGTTTCGGGTTTTCAGCCTAGAAGTGGAATCATCCCACTAATCTATAATGATCTACCTTTATATGTGTTAAATATCGTATGTCTCTGATTGTATGAGTGCGGTGTCTGTTCGTGTGTCAATAAAGCTGCGAGTTCTCCAACCGGTGCCTCAATTATCTCCACTCAACCACATCCAGTTACAATCTGATTGCCCAGCCAGTACTTCAATACTGTTTAATGAAGAAAAGATTATCTTCTGTGATTGGAGAGCTTATAATTGCCCTGGAGGTGTTAGTTGTCTATAGAACCTATAATGTCCGATAATAAAATACATTAATAAACTTTCCAACTGAAGTCCACTGTAGTTAACCGCCCGTTTCTTCACTTTGTGCCACTATGTTAACAGAAGTATAAAAATTTTGTGTTACTGTAAATCCTTAAATAATCTCGTCACCAGAGGCGCTTAAAGTCAGAATTTCTATTTTCATTTACAATTGTTTGGCCTGACGTTTATGTACTGTTAGCGTTTTCGATTTTTTTTCTTACGAATTGTGTAATTCGAATTTAAGTTGAAAAACAGAAGTATTTCGATTTGTTATTGATGTATTTTGGAATTGTTTCGAGAGGTAAGTGGTAAATAGTAATTTATAAGAACATGTTAAGTTTGAAAAATTCCCGACTTTGAAAATTTTGAATATGGCGTTGTTGAAAATACTTGAGAAGAAAATGAAATCGTATTCTCTAATAGATTTCACCTTTTTTTTATCATATATGAACGTAACTAAATTAAGCTTAGTAAATTGATAAATTATCATTTGAATTTTATAACAAACTTTCCTAGACACTTTCAGTAAATTTTTTTTTCATAAACACTTATTGAGAAGATTCAGTCAATAAAGACAAGAATATTAATCAATGATTATTTGTTGTTACCAATCATTTGCGATTCTAATCAGGCAAACTTTACCTTAAAATCATTGTCTACCGTCCAAATTCTTAAACGCAAGAAATTTTTTTGTTAGTACCCCACTGATAATATATTTTAAACTAACCAAATGATTCAATACAATTTAATAAAATTTATTCATTAATTCTTCATCTTATGCAGCGTTTAATAAAATTTGATGATTTAAAAATTAAACTTTATATATCATAGCATATCAAGAAAACAAAACATCAAGGAAACATTACATAACATATTTAACATATCAAGAAAATAAAAATTTATTCCTAGCTTTACTTCAAATTTTAAAGAATATTTCATAGATACATGATACTATATATACGCAAATGAAAAAGAAGTACAATTATTTTAGAATTACTCATTTTCTGAATTAGTAGCTATATACAAATTTACATATAAAAAAAATTGAAGTCACATGGTAAATTAGATCATTTTCCTTTTAAAGACATTTAAAAACACTCAAGTAAATTAAAGTCTTAAATATCTTTAATGCATATATTTATCTAATCATATATTAATCCTGTATAATTAATTACTTGATGACCGAGTGACTAGCGCTCTGGCGCATGATGCTGCTGGTTTCGGGTTAGAGTTTCGGAGGCGCCATGAATGTTCATAGTGATTCGGAATCCACTTTAAGCCGTAGATCCAGGTCTAACAAGACTGTAGAGCGTAAGGATGACAACCCTACACCGTAAAAAGAAAACTTCCGAAATCTACCAGACGGGCTTGGCCCACCATGAGGCTGTCGCGCCGTTGAAGAAGTTCCTGTTTTTAAATGCCAGACACTTTAACCCGAAGTCAATTGGCACTAGAATGACAGACAACTAGCAGATTCAGCATAACCTAGAGTATCATGGAGAAACTCGCTGGATTATACTCTCATTTTGTCAGGGTAATTTGGAACGTACGCCCCGCAAGACTGGTATCTGTTAAGAATGGGGAGAAAGATTCACGCCGTCCTCTTCGAACCCGGCGAAAGGATTTGTGGACATTGTGAAGAAATTTGTGAAACCCCCTAACTTCGGACATTGCCCCTTTGTCGGGTTTAAACCAAGCTCTCCAAAAATAGACCTCAATAAACCCAAAAATTTAATCTTAAATCCATACAACAAATCCAATAAAAGACAATATAGAATTTAACATCATTGCAGAAACGGAACAAATGAGTCAAATTCTTTTGTGGTAGTCTTTATGTATATTTTTTTTATCGATATTTTAGAGTGGGAAGAGGTTGGGTTGAGAGCTTTCCTGCTTCAGAATAAGAAATTCCAAAAGGTTTTTAATCTATTTTTTTACTTATAACTCTACTCGATGATATTGCGGCCTGACGGCTAGTTGGTCCTGGATACCACAAGCTTCAGATTCGAATCCTGGCGGTGACATGGATGCTTGATAGTGATTCGGAATCTACGTTAAACTCTAGGTCCTTGTCTAATTAGCCCAAAATGTGCACAAAATGATTGTGCAGCAGCAAACAAAACCAAAACAAACCTAGTCAATTATAACTGGTACAAATTTCTTGTTCATTTCATTTGAACAACAACCACGCTTGGTATTTTGCTAGAAAACCGGGAGGATCTCTCCAACTTAGACCGAGATTCCATCAGACTGCTTTTTCTCACTTCTTGAGTGGCCACACAAGTGGCACATATTTCCCCGCACATATTTTGGGACGGGCATCTCTTGAGTAGTCTACTCATGGATGGTGGGAAAGGGGGCAGCTTTTGTTCTGATGGAGCCCCCGTAGGTAGAAGTCTGACTTTGGCTTTTAAATTGACCTACGGCTTAAAGTGGATTCTGAACCACCACAAACATTCATGGCACCGCCAGGACTCGAACCCTAAACCTGTGGCACCAAGCACCAGAACGCTAGACACTCGGCCATTCTGGCCCATTTTAATTTGTTTGGGATTTGACAAAGACGTGGTCCTCCGGGACCCCCAACTGTTTTTTAGACATTTTCGGATTCATGGAAATTGTCTAGCCCTGTTAGACTAATTCCCATGAATCCGAAGACTAGCTAAAATTGCTGCCCAGACTATAACTCCTGGTGCATTCCTGTGTGGACATATTAGACAGTAAATTTTATATAAGGCTGTCATTACTATAATTTTTTTTTAATGTAGGTCTATATTTTCTAAAGTTTAAAAAATATTGTTGACAATTCTTTTCATCAGTACTGAAAATTCTACTGCTTTTACCAAATAAAAAGGAAAATTTTAAAAATATTCTAGAAAATGCTGCATTAAAAGAGATCAATTATAATTTATGACAATTAATTAATAATTTATAATTTATTAAATATGTGCGGTTACGAAGACTACTTGACAATAGAAAATAAAAAATATGAATTTTAATTTAGAAATTAAAGCATTTTTCAATTGATTTTAAAAATTTTAAATTACTTATTCAAAATTTTAATTTATTAAAAATGTTTATTTATATTTGCAAAAAGTTATTTATATAAAATTAAATTTATACATTTTTATGAAGAACAATTATATATTTGTTCATTTATATGCATTCTTCAAGTAGGTACAAGTGTAAAGACATCAGCCGTTACGTATAGCAGTTTAAATTTCAACAGGATGAAATCAGGAAAATTAAATTACATAAATCATTTATTAATTACCAATTGTTTTCACTTTGGTTTATACCAGGTATATTCATATTGCCTGCTCATATTTGCATTATCATCGTAACGATTGATAATGCAAGAAACAAAATCGAAATCTGAAGCACAGCTGCCAACTTTGAAAAGTGGAAATTTACTATATATGCAATTTTTAACGTAAAAATTGTCATTAACGCAGTGCAATGGCAATATTTTGTATATTAGCATAATAGAGTTTCTTCGAATTCAGAATGTTTTCTTTTACTAGAAATCTGTACATTGAAAAGGGATGATCCAATCAATGACAGCCAATTAATTTTTTTATACTTTCGAAGAAAAATCTTACAAAAAAGTCCTTTATTGGCATTTTTATATTTAAAATAAAATGCCATTTTTAAATATTTTTTGAAGGTAATCTCGGAATTGGAAGGAATTAAACTTCATAATTAGAACTTATAACATGGATAATTAATAAATTTGATTTGGTATGCCATTCTATATTCATCTTTTGGCCACTTAGGCTAATTACATCGGGACCTACAGTTTAATGTGGATTCCGAACCACTAACACACCTCCATGCCACAGCTAGGATTCGAACCTGAAGCCTGTGGTACCCAAAGCCAGAGTGTTAGCCAATCGGTCATCAAGCTGCTGTCAATTAGTATAGGAGGGGTATTAAATATTAAAATAATGTTTGTTACGATTACTTTTTTTTAACAAAAAATATCTTCCAATGACCTTCTTTATTTCTATTTTTTTTAATTAATCGCTTGACTATAAAAGAAAAATTACGAACATGCTGTTGGCAACTATCACTTCGACGATTGCAAATCAGATTTGCAACTTCAGATATGAATAGATTCAACGAAACTCTCCCCATCTTCAAGAAAGGAATCCGAAGTTTTCGCACCCTTTTCCTAGAGCCCACCGGAAAGTATTGTCATTTTACAGATTCATAAGATAGTTTCCCTATTAAAAAAAAACAGTATCATGAATTGTAACATTTGATTTTGAACCTAGCTCCTTAAGTTCGAAATCCACCTCTATCTCTGTTCTATCCACCAGGTCTTACTGACCCAGAATTACGATCAAAATATAATCGGATCATCTTTAGCACTTAACCAGCATCTAAGGTAAAAGATGCATTGTTAAATCAGGTTGGTCAGTCATTTAAAATTCCTTTATTTGCATTGAAATTTACCATATGTCACCATTAATTACACATTAACTAACACACACACTTTGAATATTGTTTACATCAAGATCAGACGTCTTAAAAGTACAATTAAAGCTAATAACTAAAGAATTATAAAAAATATGTTTTCCCAGGTTCTGTTGTAATATTTAACAATCTAGTCATTTCTTTTTTTTTTTTTTAGATTTTTATTTTAAAAATTAAAAAAAAATAATAGAAAAACAAATTTAAAAAAGGTAAAACAAATACTTGATGCCGCATACTAGAAGAAATGTGTTATCAAGAAACTTCTTGAGTTGTGATTACACAAAGTGTCATCTAGTCTTATAATTAATATTTAGCTTTCCCTCATTTTTCTGGCATTATTTAAGTAGAAAAAAAAAAAGAAAATCAATGTAATGATTAAGTATGAAAGAGAAAAAATGTATTAAATACACTTTTCACAAATGCAAGTTATTTTTGAATTAAATACAATAAAAAATATATGTATGCAGAAAAATAAAAATTACGTTAAAATGAAAAGTCTTACCTATTACTAGTGCTTTACTAAATATAATAACTAAATCCATGGTTAGTGAAACCATCATCTAACAGAAAAAAAAATGACATTGCGGTTCGTCGACACACAACTTTAAGGTTAGAATCTTATCACGTGATTCTCACGAGTTATAGATCTTGCATGAGAAATTTAAATAATCCAATAAATATCTTTTTAATTACGTCAGACAAGAACCAATGGTTGTTTTGCATAAAAGTGTTATGATCACATATGGATTTAGTAAGATATTATCAATATCCAAGATATTATTTTAATTTACCCATCATGAATGTTTTTGGTTGCGAAAGACAGTACTAAATGTGAATTCGAATCTTGGATAAAAAGATCCTAAAGTAGTCTGGTGATAAACGCAATGAGTTATCGCATTGGGTTTGCTCATATCGATACTTGATAAGCTATGTTCACCAAACATTTCCATATCTGTGACAGATACGTTCACGACAAATCTTTTTTTTAAAATACGTCGAAAACTGGGTAGTATTGATCATTTCCCTCCGTACAACCCAACGCAAACTAGCTTTTGAAATAAAGTTGTCGATGGGTAAAGATTCTAAAATTGTGTTGGCCATAGAAGCCCAAACTGTCAGGTAAGTAAAGTTCATAGTATCTCTAGTGGAACAAAGAGGGCAATCAGGAGTGACTTTCACGTTAATTCGGTGGAGATGTTCTTGGAGATAGTCGTATCCGCTGACAATTCTAAAATTAGCAGCAAAAATTTACGTAGGGAGGTCCATTGGATCGAACTGTTTAGAAGGCTTTCCCAGAACTTGCTCTCCTGGTAGCATTCACCTGATTGAGCGTGGAAGCATGCGTGCATGTCTCGCCGTCAAAGTAGGATGTCACAATGACTGGGGATCCCTTGGAATATGATTCACGACAAATTTATGTCGATAAGTTAATCAAGGATGTAGAATTTTAGTTGTAAATAAAGTGTTAAATATAGATTAGTGGGCTTTAATTGTTTAAGGAAAGTATTAAAAGTAGATCCGAATCTGGAATAATAAGCCATCTAATTTGATTTATCGCTCTACGGTTATCTTTTCCATACTTTAGGCTAATTAGACCGATACCTACAGTTTAATGAGGATTCCGAACCACTAACACACATCCATGCAACCGCCAGGATGCGAACCTGAATCCTGGGGTACCAAAGGTCAAAGCACTAACCAATTGACCATCAGGCCGCCCCATCTGATGTATAGCGTAGTGATTTTTCGTATTGACTATGCATGATTTCATAAACGACTAACTATCGCAAACCGAGAATTTCTGTGTTTACAATAAATTTATCGTGATAAAACTAGCTGATAAGTCCTTCAAGGATATAAATAAGGATTGTAGTCCGAGGGTTTTCCCCCATCCAAATTGTGGAGGCAAGGGACACATTAGAGAGTTTTTGCATACCGTACGTTAGTTACCGTAGGACGTCCGTTAGCTTTTTCTTCCTAGCGCGCATGCTCCTAGGAAACAATTTTTCCTAGGAGCTTGCGCGCTAGGAATAAATAGCTAACGGTCGTCCTAGGTAACTAACACGGTATGGAACCTAATATGGGGATCAAAGAACACTACTTTTTCCAGTCGAAGTAACTGCTTATGGCCTTATTAGTTGTAAATTTCATACATATATTCGATATATAAAGCATTTGAAAACAACATCTGGGATTAAATCAGAATCGGCCTAATGCAAATCTTTGCTGCCATTTGCATATAAATTAGTTGAAAAAAAAGAACAGTATAGCTATTTAAACAAGGAATAGAGTACAATAAGCATTTGTGGTTAGTTTGTAACTTTGAATAGCAAAGGTTACATTTTCGTATTCTATTTTTATCCCTTTACATATTTCATAATATGAAACTATATTGTTTGTAAATTTTTTTACCAAGAGAAAATTGGCTAAATTGAAGCAACATCTCAGTGTCAAATGGAGGAATTTTTGTTTTTAAACATGGTAGCCAACATAGAGGCCTGATGGCGTAGTGACTAGCGCTCTGGCTCTCGGTGGTGTTATGAATGTTTATAATGGTTCGGAATCCACTTTAAATCATAGGTCTAGGTCTAATATGACAATAGAGCATAGGGCTGATAATCCTACCCTGTAAAAACATCGCGTCTCGAAATCTGCCAGTAGACAGACGGCCTTAGCCCACCATGGAGCTGTTGCGCTAATGAAGAAGAAGCCAACAAGCAATGCTGACGCAATGAATGTCTTTCAAAAACTTTTAACTTGAAAAAATTATATGTATTGCTTTGTTGTCTTAATTGATTCGTCAGGCTTTCTTGTATTTATTTATTTTGAAGAATTATTATTATACTGTCATATATATTGTTTGCATTGCAATACTGTCGTCAATATTGTTTACAGTGCAATACTGTATACTGTCATCTATATTGTTTACAGTGCAATACTATCTAGCGTTGACAAAAGAAATTTGTTGTAGATAAGTAAGATGCATTTTACTGTATTTATATTTGCCTACTATTATTTACACCTGTAAGCAAGGCTGGATTTAGATGAAAAGAGGCCCTAGGCTATTCCACGTATGAGGCCCTTTCACCTCCCAATTTTAAGTTTATAAATTACCTGAGAGATAATCAAATACATCATTACTGTGATATATATCAATATGTTAAATGAAACTTTTGAAAAAATTCTCTGCCATATTTATGCTAATGAAAAATATATTATGCAGATATTTTCAAATTAACTATCTGTTTTTTAGATATTTCAGTTATTTTTCTTTCCAATTTTTTGTAATTCAAAAGGCTATTTCAAATTGATAACCTGTACCTGTAATTTGTACTTGTTAAAATGCTGCATGATTTTAGATTCAGATATATATTTAGTAATGTTATATGTTTGTTTAAATTATTAAAAGTATTGCAATTGTAATTGTTTTTAAATACACTTTTTTAATTAAAATATAATATTAAAATAAAAATATGTTTCTGTTTTTATGAAACAAGACCATTATACAAAGATGTTTAGTGGTTTCATTGGTAGTAAGCTTTTACAGGATAATTGTACAAAATCTAAACTACATCATTAACAAAAGTGAATTAAAAATTCATTCTTTCTAAATTTCTTATAAAGCATTTTCTCATTGAAGATTTTACATATAACAATAAAAAAAAAAACCAGTAGTAATAAGTGTAAATTTAAAATTTTACTTAAAAATTGGTGAACATAATTTGTTTTGATGATTAGAAACATATGGGCTATGAATGAACACGACTAATTTTAATGTTACTTTATTTTTCATATGTCTAGTTTTAAGAATATATATTATAAATTTATATTAATTTAAAACAAACAAGTAATTTTTTATTTAAAAGTATATTAAAAAGCAATTTGCTATAAATAATTTGTTTTAATTGTTAAAATTCTGCTATTAAAATATTTTTTAATTTTATAACTCTATTATTTTTATGCTAATTAAAAGTACTATAGAAATATTTTCCATTTATTAACCTGCTTCTGTTGGTAATTTAATTTTCTATTCCTGTTTTGAATTTCATATCATTATTTAAGAAATAATTTGTAAATTATATTTGTTACTGCATTTTTAATAGTATAATATTTAAAAAAAGGGTGTGCAGAAGGTCTACCTCCCGTGGTGCACCTGGTAACAGTTTTTTTTAGTGGGCTAAAAGATCTGAAACTTGGCATTATTGTTAGATTAATGAACTCTGTTTCAGCATGTTTTGTTGTTGTTGTATGTTGCATATATTTTTTTTCGTTGTTCTTTTTTTGCTGTAACTGTTCATAATCTGCCATTGGAAATAAAAAAATATTTTAAAAAAAAATAAAATAAACTGTATATAAAATATATCCATTTTGTGCCCTCCTGTTTTAACTTGATTATATTAGTATGGATTTATTTTTCTGAATAGAACTTTTTATATTTTGAATTGAGTTTTATAATAAATTGAAAATATACACAGATAAACTAATGTACTATTAAATAAGTGCTAAATAAATTTGCTTGTTTATTTTGAAAATTATTCTTTATTTAAGAAAACAACATATAACAAGAAATATGCTTTTTTTTCATTTTCATTCTTAATATTAGTTACTTTTTTAAAGATTTGATTTAATTTTATATTTGTTTGTCTTTTTTGGATTACAACTTTCTGTTTCATTTCTTATAATTTTTCTCTTTTTATGGGGACTTTTTGTAATGTTATAAGAGTTAATAATTTTTAACTTCTTTAAAAATCTTTCTGCTGTCTGCAAATTAAAAGTGAAGTAGTAATATATAACTGAATCATTACAATTTTCTTGCATGCTTCATGTTTCATGTGAAATTATTAATTTATTTTATACACCTTTATAATAAATTGCAAGAGTAAATAAATTTACTATATTGTTTCTTAATAAATTTGTTTGCTTTGTTAGAACATTTTTCTTTATTTAAGGAAATGACATATTGTAGGAATCAATTTTAACATTTTCATCATAATTATGTAAAGATTTTCAAAAATTTTACTAATCTGTTTTTTAAAGTATATCATGAATTAAAAAAATAAAATTAAAATTAATTAAATTTAAAATTAATTCAGGTTTCTTAAATCTCTTTCATAGTTGTTATACATTACAAGAAATGTTCATTTAAAAAATATTGCTTCATATATTCTGAAATATTTAAATACAAGAAACTTGCACAAAATTATATGTAAATAATAAGTAATTTAATCAAAATTTTAAAAAGTTGTACATAAATAAATCTATCAAATACAATTTTATACAATTTTTTTTAATTAGTAATGAAATTGTTCACTAAAGACATGTCAATACAAAACAAATAGCAATCTAGTTGCTAATAAACAAATACTTTTTTTTTTTTTTTTTTGGCAAATGATTTTTTGGTGGTACATTAGCTTATTAGTCGACTCAATCTACCATCTATGTCATGAAAATGAATATGAATATGTAAACAGTGATTATATCATTTAATGTTCCATTCTGAAATTGTTATTCTCGAAGGCCTGTTAAGGAAATGTAATTTATAAAACAATCAAGTTGTGAAAAAATATTTTCTAGTTGTCATTATCTTTAGTATTAAAAATGGAGGAGTGGGTGAATTCTCACACTCCTGTAAATTGAAAAAAATATTTTATACATCTTAAAATTTAATATACATGAATAATATAAATGATCTTGAATTTGGAATATTATTCAGGTGGGGGTATTCTTCTCTGGAAATTAATCTTAATGTTAAATAGATCAATATACAATAAAAAAATTAAAAACTATTCGTAATATAATTCGAATAAAACTGATGAATGGATAAAGAGTTAAACGTATTAGGAAACGGGATTAACAGAAATTAAACACTTAATTAAAATAAATGAAATTATTTTTTAGATTAGTCTACGATCTTGTACTAGAAGAAATGTGTTTAGGTGTAATTAAAAAACATTTTTATTTATCAGCGGAATCATCAACGAGAAAGAACAACAAAGACACATATACGATCTTCTACGAATCACGAAAGTAAGTTTCCAGTTTATTTTTTATATTAAAAATATTCTATAATGTAGTTTAATATATAAATAATAGTATATTTTATTATATTTAATGCTAATTAATTCTAAAATTCCCATGATAATCTATTAAAGCTTAATCGATTTTCATTCATATAACATAAGTTTTGCCTATAATGATGTTTGAGTATCTATCTAACTACAAAATATATTTAAACATATGAGTGAAAATTGATTAAGTTTAAACAGATTATCATGAGGATTTTAGAATTAATCAGCATTAAATATAGTTATGTTAAGAAATTAAAACTACATTATAGAATATTTTTAATATAACAAATAAACTGGAAAACTTACTTTCGTGATTCGTAGATCGTAATGTGTGTTCGTTGCATCATCGTTGATGAGTCAGCTGATTAGTAAAAAAAAAGTATTTTTATTTAAGATTAATTGCTCGTACATTTCACATTTTTTCTTTGTACAAGATCCTAGACTAATCTAAAAAATATTTTAATTTATTTAAACGAAGTCTATAGCGTTTAATTTCTGCTTTCCATGTTTCACAGTTAGTCAACTCGTCATCTATTCATCAGTTGTCAGCCATCTTTGTTTATTAGAAATGCTTTCAACTACTTTCAAATCGCATGCGCAGTAGTGCAATATTACAGATAAGCATGCGCAATAGTACAATGCTTCCTATGAGCATGCGCGCTAGGGAGAAAAAGCTAACGGACGTCCTACGGTAACTAACATACAGTATGCAAAAGCTCTCTAATAACTAATCAAACATAACACACAACATTTACAAAGAAACAAAATTCAATAATAAAAATCTTTGTCCACGAAAATAAAATGTGCGATAAAAATTATCATATTTTCTATCATATAACTGAACGTATGAACTATACTGTGGTGCAATCTGGTATATACAAACGGACAGACCCAATGAGCCGAACGCGTTGATCTTAGCCAATACATTTTTATGTTCGTTTATTTGTCATATGTGTAGAATTTCTCCTAACTTTTGATTCAGTGTTTTAATGTTTACTGTTTTTGGAATAGTGTAATTCCAGTTTTGCTAATAATTTTAATGCAGGCCCCTCTTGATTTTGAGGCCTTAGGCTGAAGCCTATAGGAAAATCCGACCCTGCCTGTAAGGTTTAATTATTATTAGATAGCCGCGAGAGGTCGTCACTGTGACCAGTACCTTAACTGTATGAACTGGTAAGTACATGCGGTTAGATTTTGAGATGAGGAGGAGAACGCTAGGAGCGTCTGAGTGAGATATACGGCCAGGGACCGTACGTGATGTGTTAGTGGTTTTTAACTATTAATGCTATTGTAGAAGAGGCACAGGGTTCCACGTGTATTAAAGTAGTGTAGGTACTTACGTATTAACGGTACATTGGCGACAGACTTGGCGGTTTTTAAGTGTCGCCAATCTTTATTATTTGGAATAAAAATATTTTGAAAGCGTTTTGATTTTAAATGAAGTGTTTCATATATATTTTATTATTTGGAACAAAAATTTTAAGTCTAGATTGGCGCCAAATCTGTAACTGCGGTTGGCGCGTGCGCTCTTTATTGGCGCAACTGTCGCCAAGGTACCGTTAATACGTAAGTACCGTAGTGTATCTAAAGTGTTGTAAATAAATTAATATAAAGAAAGAGTAGTGTTTCCAGACGCCTACAGCACCGGACACAACTAGTCGCTAGCAATCAGGCAACACACCCTTGCCTTGTTTTTAAAGGTTGGATAGTATTTTGGCTTGCACGTTTCGCCAAGTCGCTAAACCAGCGATAAAGAACGAAATGCGTCAGCCTATTAATAACATTTCAGAATAATATAGTCACTTCGATTTTTCATGATGTATTGTTTTTCTTTCTAATGCAGCTGGCAAACACAGACATGGACGTCTTGGATGCCTTAAGGCAAGTGCTGCACAGACGTACTCACTTTGCATTACCCAGGGGGCGCGTGTAACTTGAAGATAAGCTACGGACGCGGAGTCACAATGTCCCCGCAACGCTCTACGATCCTATTAGACCGGGACCTACTTTTTAAAGTGGATTCCGAACCACTATAAACAACCATGGCACCGCCGGGACTCGAACCCGAAACCGGTGGTACCGAGCGCCAGCCACTCGGCCATGCAGCCCCCTCATTATGCATTGTTCGATCATAGATAGCGCGGAATGACTAACGTCCGATTTAACGGCGGAAATGGATGAATTGTTTGCTTGTTAAAGATGTCTGCCAAGTGTACGCTGCGCAGAGTTTCTTTAAAGGAAAAAACGTGATGAATTTTTTCTTCTAGTTTTACTTTCTAATATAGTGAAATCCTAAAGTATTAATTATTTAAAAAAATATAAATTCTTTTTATTGCAATTAAAATCCTTGTTAAATGCCACTTCTCCGTTGACACCGCTCATTTTTAATAAGTCCGACTTGGCTGCTTGCCAATTTTCAACAAGATCGGTCATTAGAGTAAGTATGCACTTATTTTTTCGTAATCCTCGTGATCTGCGTGCAATAAAAATAACTAGTGAATTGGATTTTTTTTTTTTAATTTTTCAAATTGTAAATTAAATTTTGCTTTGCTTTCAATGTTAAAGTTACTGAATGCAAGATATTCATTATTAAATAGTGTATGAGAGTGCAAAAACGTTGAAAACGTAAAACGCAATTCCAACTACTTTTTTCCGTAACACAAGGAACATGTGCATTTAAAATTTCTATCGTTCAATCATGTTATCTGAAAGTAAGCACAAAATGTGCTGTTTTATGATAAGCGAAGTGGTGGACCCTTGCTGCTTTGACGCTCGGACCCTAATTGCTAGTACAGAGCAGTGAGGACAGGGCCGGATTTTCCTATTGGCTAACTAGGCTTCAGCCTAGGGCCTCAAGATCAAGAGGAGCCTACATTCAAATTGTTAGCAATATTAGAATTACACTATTCTAATAAATTAATAGTTTAAAAAAACTAAAAAATACGCTTTTAGAGTTAATCAAACTAAAAAGTAAAAAATAATTGTTAACATAAGAATAAAATGACTGACGAGAAAATGAATGTCATGCTCTAAAATCGTGGGGTGCTCGATATCAATCGTTATAATTTCTCACTAGTTTCATTCCGAAATGCAAAGTTAGTTTAAAAATGTCGTACAAAGCACCCCACGCTTTTAGAACAGTGACATTCATTTTCTCGTCAGTTAATTTTATTCTTATGTTAACAATTATTTTTTACTTTTTAGTTTGATTAACTCTAAAAGCGTATTTTTTAGTTTTTTTAAACTATTAATTTATTTTTTACTTTTTAGTCTGATTAACTCTAAAAGCATATTTTTTTTTAGTTTTTTTAAAGTATAATTGTTTTTACTTTGTTTTCCACTTGGCCGGTTATCCCCTAAGTTTACATACTTTTTACACACCGAAATTTTCGGCCAATAGGAAGAGCGCAATTCGACATGATCGCACTCCTATGCCTTTGAGATCCGCCTCTTTTTAGCCACCGAAATTTTCGACCAATAGGAAGAGCGCAATTCGATCGCGGATCAGTTGACTGACTCGCCAGTAGATGGCGCCATCAGTCCCAAAATCGAGCCCAAAAAGTGAGTTACATACAAACATACAAACATACAGGTGAAGCTAATAAAAGCGTATTAAAAACACTAACACACTGAATCGAAAATAAGGATAAATCTTACACACATGAGTAATAACGAAACACAAAAATGGATTGGTTAAGATCAACGCTTTCGGCTCGCTGGGTCTGTTCGCTTGTAAATACTAGATTGTAAAAAAGTGTAGTTCATACGTTCACTGATTGCTATGGCAAATATTGACGTGCCTTATGCTACTGAGCTCTGGTTTGTTCTTGCACAAATAAAGAGTAGATTGGTGTAGATTGGAACAGACAAAAGAACAGACCTATTGTTAGGTCTTATTAGACCGACGTTCGGTTATATTCGTATTACTTCGATAATAGAGAGTTTTTGCATACCGTATTTTGGACGTCCGTTAGCTTTTTCTCCTTAACGCGCATGCTCATAGGAAAATGCGCATGCGTATCTGTAATAATGTTTCCTATGAGCATGCGCGCTAGGGAGAAAAAGCTAACGGACGTCCAAAATAAGGTATGCAAAAACTCTCTAATATGAAATACGTGTTACTGTTATTAGAAAAGATTCTTATTTTAGGATTGCGTACACGATCATTTGATTCTCGCCTTTTGAGTTCAGTAGGTTCAATACTTTAGTGAGGTGTTTATAGACTACTGAAAAATCTTTTTGACAATGTTGATATATTGACGTACATTGATATATATCACAGTAATGATGTATTTTATTATCTCTCGTGTAATTTACAAACTTAAAAAGGGGAGGTGAAAGGGCCTCATAAGTGGAATAGCCTAGGGCCTCTTTTCATCTAAATCCGGGTCTGAGAGGCGAAGCTGTTTAAATCAGTGGATCTCGAAGGATACGCTCTGGAAGACTTTTGGTTGCGTCCTGTGGTATTCCGAAGAAATAGAGAGTTTTTGCATACCGTACGTTAGTTACCGTAGGACGTCCGTTAGCTTTTTCTCCCTAGCGCGTATGCTCAGTTTCCTATGAGCATGCGCGCTAGGGAGAAAAAGCTAACGGACGGTATGCAAAAACTCTCTAATATGTGTGTTCAAAGACAACTTTCATTGCAAACCACTAACTTTTCTGATAGTTTTATTCACATAAAAGTCGCCAAACAGCGATAATGCGCCAAAGAATATTTCCAAGAACCTAGGAGCTATAACTTCGATGCTTGCTGCTAGAGGCATTAGTGTCTACGTGCTTTTCAAATGTTAAAAAATTTCTTTTGTAGCTTATGAGATACCCCCGTTTGCAAGTAGTACTCTTTGGAATTGAGTATCTAACATTAACTAAAGAAGAACTAGTAGTTTATCCACTGATCGGGGATTAGGATTAAACGTAAGATATTGTCTCTTGAAACTTTTTTCGATTATTATAAAGAAGTAAATATATACTCCTATAAAAAAAGAATGCTTGTCAATATGTAAAAAAACATTTGATTCTTGATTTTTTTTTTATGGAACACTAACATTTTATATACAGGATCGTATTGAATGGATTAGAATTGGTAAAATTTGCATTTGATTTTACGAATTTCTTCTGCCATATTAACTATTTATCCATTGTTCGATCCTTGACATAAGTGTAACTGTAACTTATACAGTTTTGATTAAAATACATTGAAGCAAATTTCTTGTTCGACTTAATTTTGACATCAGAAAGCCGCTATTTGTTTGTTTTTTTTGTTCTCCTTGATGGAAGCAAAAATGCCATTTTACCTATATAATGGTGAATGCCAATAAGTTGTTTAAATATCTGAATAGATATCAGGTGGAACCTAAGTGATTCGCACCTACTTTTTCCAGCTAAGTGGAAGGGCATTCTGGCCTACCAATTTATCGTGCCTATCCCCAGCATAGACAAAATTCTTCTACTGGTACTTACGTATTAACGGTACCTTGGCGACAGACTTGGCGGTTTTTAAGTGTCGCCAATCTTTATTATTTGGAATAAAAATATTTTGAAAGTGTTTTGATTTTAAATGAAGTGTTGCATATATATTTTATTATTTGGAACAAAAATTTTAAGTGTAAATTGGCGCCAAATCTGTAGCTGCGGTTGGCTCGTGTGCTCTTTATTGGCGTTACTGTCGCCAAGGTACCGTTAATACGTAAGTACCCTTCTTCTTCATTGGTGCAACAGCCCCATGGTGCGCCAAGACGATCTGCCTACTTGCAGATTTCGAGGCAAGAGACGTTTTCTTTTTACGGGGTAGGGTTGTCAAACCTACGCTCAATGCTTTACAGTCATTAGAGACAGGGACCTACGGTTTAAAGTGGATTCCGAACCACTACAAACACCTGTGCCACCACCGGGACTCGAACCCGGAATCTGTGGCACCGAGCGCTGGTTACTCGGTCATCAGGCCGGACTGAAAATAAATACGTTATCAAAATTTTATTATATTAAAGGATACCGTGGAAAGCTTGCTAAACTGAACCTACAACCCATAAGCTTATCCCATAATAGTATGGTGGATAATGTACTACATAATATCTCAATATGACGTGCATGTAGTAAAACATTATACGTAATTGTATAGTTGTATAATAATTGTAAATGGTGGTATTTTCAGAGGCTACCGCTTGATCATGGATCATTTGTTATATAAAGCAGATATAATTCATCTTTAACAGAGGATTATATAACTTTACATCAACAAGCGAGAGTAATGTCTCATTGGAGATCTTCCTGAGGATATCCGAGGTGACATTTATATAACATATTAAAGCGAAAGAGCAAAACACTGACGTATTCAACTCAACAACAAAAGTTGAACAATTTAACAACATGCTCTTCCGTGTACTGCATTAAGTAATAAGAAGGCAGGATTCGAAACCATAATGTTTGGTTTGTCTTATGCGCACTGTAGGCTAAACAGACCGGGACCTACAGTTTAAAGTGGATTCCGAACCAATACAAACAACCATTGCCCCGCCGGGACTCGAACCGAAACCTGTGGTACCGAGCGCCAGAGAACTAGCCTCTCGGCCATCAGGCCCCCATAATGTTTGGAATTCAGTTATGCTAAAGATAATCCATTCATACTTATTATATAAGATTTGGAATTTTTTTTAAATTACTATTAAATCGATTTATCCTTATAAGTAAGATTATCTGTTAGGTTAAAAGGTAATTGGTTTAGGTTAAGGGAATTTTCTCTTTCAGTTAGTTGTAGGGAGCCTGATGGTCGAGTGAATAGCGCTCTGGCACTGGATGCCCCAGGTTTCGGGTTCGAATCCTGGCTGTGGAAGGGATGTTTGTAGTGGTTAGGAATCCATTTCAAACCATAAGTCTCGTCTAATATAACTATAAGAGCGTTGGGCATAGGACTGACAACCTTAGCCCGAAAAAGAAAATCTGCCAGTAGTGTGCAGATAGCCTTAGCCCATCATGGAGCTATTGCGCCAATGAAGAAGATTTGGTTTGTCGCTCTATCATTATTTTTTTTCACACTTTGGGCTAATTAGACCGTGTCCTATACCGTCCAAACCGCTAACAAACAACCATGCCCCACTGGGATTCGAACCTGAACCCTGTGGGGCCAAGGCTACAGCGCTAGCCAATTGCCCATCAGGCCACAAAGAAAAAGAAGTTAATTGTAGGTTATCGTTTACATATTGACTAAAAGTTTTGAAAAAAATATGGAGATAATGCATACTCGAGATTATGTCATTATAAGTATGCCAAAAAAAGAAGGCATCTAATTCAAATCATGAACTTATTTTTTCCCTCTAAAATTAAACTTAACCTGAGCTATTTATATGCTATACATTAGCTTATTTATATTGGAAATGACCTCATGAGTACAACTTAGAATTATTTCAATGACAAAATAAGATATTATTAAAAATAAAAGGATTAGTAAACTATTTTTAAGAATGAATTTAAAATTATAAACTTTATATACGTTAATTTATGACCTTTTTTTCCGTTTAGAATATTTTCATAATGAAAACAATCTTTTTAACATAACATAGTTACAACACAACGCATTTAAAACACATACTACATTTATGATATGCATGATTCTATTCAAGATTAAAACCCTTTTTTTAAACAAATTAAAAACGACCTTTAAACAAAACCTATAAATCTTTCAATCCCGATTTAATGAACACAGATAGCGGATACATTCACAAATAAAAAATAAAAAAAAAAGCGAATTTTATGCAGGACGCCTATCGTTGGCTGGCGAGCGGAAATAAATAAATTTCCATTTTCTCCTTTCAGAATTCTATTGCGCAACTCAGTGACGAATTGTTGCAACACGTTTTCGCTCGCCAGTCCGGGTATTCACGTTCTATCGTTGTCTATCGATGTCAGCTGGCTTGCAATGATATAAGGTAAGTTTTCAATTGAGATTGTTACTTGTCATGCTGTTTTAAAAGTTATATAATAAATGAGTTTATTATGCAAGAGATTAGTGGTACCACAGTTATCTCGAGCACTGTGAAAAATAAAATAAAAAAAGGGAATTTTCCCTTAATGGTTTATTTTTATTAAATTGAATGATAATTGAATAGGTAAACGACCTGTTTACATGCGATCTATTGTAACATAACAAACGAGCCTTTTGCAATGCTATTATGTCATACGCTAATGCACTTTTAAAATCCAATTCAGTATTTATATTATTACATTATATATTCGCATATCAAAAATATATAATGTTATTTAAATATATAAAATTCAGAAATGTGAGATATATTAAGGTTTCCGTACAATAAAAAGTTTTGTTATTTACGAATTTATCATTTTCATTACTCAGTATGAAAACAAACATCAGATTAAATGAAAATAAGCTAATAAATATGACTTTTTTTTTCTTTTTTTTTTAAATGAAAAATAATTTTTATTATTTCTTCTATAAAACTTATTTTTACTTACAAATTTACTATTTTTTGTTAGTATTATACTCAATATAAAAACAAATAATATTTGATTGGATGAAAATAAACTAATAAATATGATTTTTTTGTTCGTTGTCCTTTTAAAATGAAGAATACTTTTTATTATTTCTTCTATAAAATTATTTTTTACCTACGAATTTATTATTTTCCTTCATAATATCATACTCAATATGAAAATAAATAATAATAATCTGATCGAATGAAAATAAATAAATATGTTTTTTTTTATTTGTTGAATTATCTCTTTTTAAAATGAGGAATACGTATTATTTTTTTCTATAAAATATATTTTTACGTACGAATTTACTATTTTCTTTCTCAGTATCATATTCAATATGAAAATAAATAAATATCTGACTGAATAAAAATAAACTAATAAATGATTTTTTTATTGTTTGTTGTCCTTTTAAAATGAGGAATAGCTTTTTATTATTTCTTCTATAAAATTTATTTTTACTTATGAATTTATTATTTACCTTCTTAGTATCATATTCAGTATGAAAATAAATAAATATTTGATTGAGTGAAAATTAATTAATAAATATGATTTTTTTTCGTTTGTTGAAATTTTTCCTTTTAATATGAGGAATACTTTTTATTATTTCTTCTATAAAATTTATTTTAACGTTTAAATTAAATCTAGCAGTGACTTTTTTAATCGGGACAAGTCTTAAACTATCAGAAACTATAATTAGTTAAATTTTGAAATTTATATTTATAGGTCTAAAATGCTTAAATACATAAAAATAATCTGTACTATTATTGATTTAGAATCATTCATTAGAGTTGGCACAAAATATTTGTTTTATTTGTATTTGTTTATTTATCGATGCAAACGATTTATTTATCGATGAAAAATATTTGTTTTATAATGCGAACTTGTATTTAAAAACTTTTTTTAATTCTATTGCGATGCTGTTTATTTTCATTCCATGCTGTTTTATAATAAATATTTTTTAAATGCTATAAATTGAACAATATATTCATTCAATGTTCATTTTTAATTGTATTTTTTGAAAGAACAGATACAATTTTTTTAAAACAATGACAAAAAAAAAGAAAATTAAAAATTATAAAAAATTTAAATGAAAGTTAAGATATACCATTCCTTTGTTTTTATGTATTATTATTAGAAATTATAATTAAAACTGTATTTATTTTAATTCTGATAAATTTTGTATTGTTTTTTTTGTTATCAAAATTTCATTATTGGAAAGAAAATATTCCATTTTCATTGAAAATAAATTTTAATGAGCAATTATGACACTGATTAATTTTTATTTCTGCTCTAAATAATTAATTGAATTAATTTTAATACATCCTATGAAAGATGTTTTTGATTGAAACATGTGTGTTATCTTTTTTATGTCAAACAACATATCACTTCGCTTTCGAAAGTGAAAGTGAACTGCAAAGAGTGTCATAAAATATTAATCTTTGGACAGTAAACATGGACTTGGACCAAAAAAGGTTACAACAAAATCCTTGACAAATTTTTAGTGATGTTTGGCGATGAATGCAAATATATACAATGAATTTAAAAACGTTGATGTTCATATTTTATTCAAAATAAAGTTTTTTTTATGTGCTGTGGGTAAAGGACATTTTTTTTTTTTTCCAAATTCATTAGTTTTGCTTACTTGAAAATTATATTAAGTCAACAATCGAATAAAACGACGTTATGTTGTACGAAGAAACTGTTCTTAAAAATTGTTATCATTTTTAACGTAATGTTAAAATTTATTGAAGCATATTTTAAACTAATTAAAATATATCTTATATTAAGAAATACTAATTATGAAGTGAAATTATGAAATTGTTAAAATAATTTGAAAACAAAACTTTAATGTACAAAATCTTATTACAACGAATAAGAAACTTTTCTTATAAGGCTTGAATTTTTTTTATAATATTCATAAGTCTTTTGAATGATTAAATATAAGAGAATTTAATTGCTGAATTGTGACTGATTGGACATTTCTGTAAATAAATTTAAAACTCATTACAGAGATTTCAATATTTATTTTAATCTAATCTAGATAGGATAATAGTTTAAATATCTAGAATTCCTAAGTTCCAAAAGTTTTCAAATAATGATTTTTTTAAATATATGTATTAATATGCTATGTAACAGTATAATGTTATATATAATTTATATGTTATATGTTAATATATAAATATATGTTGCTAATATGTTACAATAAATTTTTTTACATGTTTAACAATTTTTTTTAATATTCAAACAATGATTTTTTTTTCTCAAATATTAAAATTATTTTATAGAAGTATTATTAAAATTATTTTTATACGCTTTATATTAGTAATTGTAAAACAGTTTCGTATAATTCATTTCAAAAGTTTATTCTGAAATATTATTTTATTTAGAAATATTTCTTATAATTTTATATTTTCTTATGAAAAATTAAATAATAATACGTTATGTTGCGTTTACAATACATTATTCTTGGGTGATTAAAAATTCAGAAAATAACTTATGCTAAAACATCCTGCATCCGAGTGGCTAGCGCTCTGGCGATCGGTAACATAGGTTTCGGGCTCGAGTCCCGGTGATGCCATGGATGTGTATAGTGGTTCGGAATCCACTTTAAACCGTAAGTCCCGGTCTAACATGATCGTAGAGCGTTGCGGGGGCATTGTTACTCCGCGTCCCTGGCTCAACTTCAAGCTACACGTACGCCACCTGGGTAATGCAAAGTAAGTAACGTCTGTGCAGCGCTTGCCTTAAGGCATCCAAGACAGCTGTCTAAGTGTTTGCCAGCTGCATTAGAACAAAGAAAAGGTCAAAGGTGAGTGATGAAGATAGGACATTGCCTGCCGGGAAAACTTTTATGGGCAGTCGTCCCGCATTTGCATGTTGTATGGGAGAAATCCCCGGAAACACCCGCCAAGCAAACTGACTGTTGAAGCGAGACACATTGTCACAACCGCCATCGGGTCTTAGTTATTGGAATCAAGTGACAGGGAGAGACATCGCCAGAAGGTTCGAGTCTCAATTACGTGCACGATAGATATGCCCAGTACCGCTAGACCAAGAATTGGGCTATGAACTGTTATTGGATGCAACTTTTAAGAGATCGAATTAAATTTTTAAAAAGTAAAATAAAGATTGAAACCTTATAACAGGAATTAAACTAGTTAAGTATGCATATATATTTACTCTCTCTCTCTCGTCCTTGACATTTCTATTTCATTTGTGGAATGCGAACACACCGCAATAGCATGAAATAAAATCAGGTGTTTCAAAAGAAGGTCGAAAACGCGTCGAAGGTTTGTTTTGTACATCGGTAATTTCTTTCCAAGTATTAAAGAATATTATAATATTTTTTTTAAATTATTTTTCCTTATTATTATTATTCTTAATAAATAATCTTAATTTATTATTATTCTTCCATAAATACTATTCTAATAATATCCCTGTAATTAATATTTTAATAAAACAAAAATAATATTCTTATATTCTTTCTGCAAATAATAATATTTTTATTAAAACAGAAATAATATTATAAGAAATTCTTATGTTTCGAATGAACATTTCACGAAGTACGTTTTGTTCAATTTTGTTCAACATGTGCTTCGAAAATAAATGCTAAGCACACAGACTTTCAATAGGTTAGTTATCGACATAGTTTGTCATGTATATATTCATTTGAAGATAACAAAATTAGAATTGTGTCAAAAATTACATTTGTAACACTTGTTACACCAGTAATATTTTAATGCAAAAATATTTAATGTATATGCTAATAATATTCTAATGAGCAAATGTAAATATGATTAAACAAGGTTACGAATATTTTCATCTCTCATAGTAATTAAAACTCTAAACTAGTTTGGGCTAGAAATGAGTCTTGCAGTAGCGCCAATGGAGCCAAAAATTCAATAACTTTTTTCAAATAAGCAGTAAGAAATTTCGCACTAAAAATGTGTAGCACTTAAATAAACTTTAATTAATTTGCTACAATTAAACTGTTTTTAAATATATTTATTACAATGAAACAGGCCTGACTCGTGGCTCAGTGCGTTGCTGGTCAGCAGTAGGGCTGAGGTTCAATCCACTGGCGGCTTTGTTGTAGACACTTTCAAAACACGAGGTGACTCGATGACGTTTGTAATGTTCTGCATCTTGCCTCGTGAGTCGGGCTACTTGGTGTGAGTTTTCCTGGTTTTTCTCGCATACGATACGCAAAGACGAGGTAGTTTCCCCTAAGAGTCCTCACGGAAGGCACTGCCCTCTTTCTTCAGTGACAGAAGTCAGCCTTCTATCTACGGATGCTTCTTCACAACAGAAGCTGCCCTCCTCTCCCCTCCTTCCTTGAGGGATAGACAACAGCAACGAAACTATTAAATATTTTGCTGAATTAAATAAGTATTTCTGAAATTTGGTACATTAAATAATACATTTAATATCAATAAAATGAAAGTCATCTGATCTTTATTTTACAAATATATTTCTTTTCAAAAAAGTCATAACAGAGTTCCATAAGATTGGCGACCGTTTTAAATCGCTCGCCAAATGCGATAAAGAGAGGACATTTTCTTCCATTCAGAGACAAGTGCTTTTAATTTACGTATCCTGTGGAAAAACCCACTAAGCAATTTGATTGTTGATGCAAAGTGCTTATACACGTTATTCACTAACACCACCGAATCTCGTCGCTTCTGAAAATAGTGGCCGATTATTATACCTACGAGATAATAAAATAAAGCAACATTCAAATAGTTTTGATACCAAATTTGATTCTGAAATCATATATAAATAATAATGGTATCAAGAATTTTTAACCATAAAAACCTTAATCTAGTATTTCACCGGTATGTATGACGATAGCAACTTTTATAACCTTAACATTTTTATGATAGTGATATTGTAACATTATCATCAGTTTAATGACAAGACTTTTTAACGATCAAAATCCTGTTTATGACAATGACATAAAAACATTTTAACCATGAAAATCAAAGTTGTAGTTCTCTTATGCTTGCGTTTCTTATTTTAACAGAAGAAAAATTGTGGTTCGGAATCCACGTTAAACACTAGGTCCTGGTCTAATTACCCCAACGTCTGCAAAAAATGTCCATAGAGCGAGAAACCAAATCAAAATTCTACGAAATAGCTGTGATTAAAAATGGATTATGCATTGTAATACACAGATCTATTTGCGTCAAAACATTTTTTCAGGTATTTCCAGACATGAAAATTAGAGAAAATTGACTTATAGAAACCATTTGACTAAATTTGTAAGCCTTTTCTTCATGCAAAAATCGAGCCTAGGTGTAAAATACTAAATCAAAATATTGTTATTCTTCAAAATATTTATTTTACACACTGCAAAAGCACGCACACACACATGCTTATATAATGATGGATTCTGTTGTAAGATAAAATTGTTTGTTTAAAATATAAAATAACTATTTTGAATATTTATAGTGCTAGGTTAGATAAAATCTAGCTTACCAATCGATACCGTTTAGAATTATTATTATTTCTTATCCCACTTGGTCGACAGTAACATCTAGAGCAAGTCCAAGAACCCGTGTGGTCTCGTGGAAGGAAGGAGGTAGGGGGGGGGGCATCTTTTGTTATAATTGAGCACTCGTACGTAGAAGTCTGACTTGGCTCCGAGTCGCTGAAGAAGGAGGGTAGTGCCTTCTGAGGGGTCTTTTAAGGGAAAACTACCTCGCCCTCGCATTTGCGTATCACTTGGGATAAAATCCGTAAAACTTCCACCAGGTAGTCCGACAAACAAGGTAAAATTGCCCTTTGTCTGTCAAGTCCCGGCAGTGCCATGGGTGTTTATAGTGGTTCGATATCCACTTTAAACCGTAGGTCCCAAGTAGTATATATGTGAAGGAAGCTGGCTCAATTTTGAGCTGAGGGATAAACTCAAAATCTTCTTCAATCAAAAACGCATCTTCTTCTGCACCCATAGGTAGAAGTCTTGACTTCTGCTCCGTGTCGCTGAAGAAAGAAGGGCAGTGCCATCCAGGAGGACTTTTAGAGAGGACTACCACGCATTTGCGTATCGTATGGGAGAAACCCTGTAAAATTCCGCCAGGCAGTCCGGCGAACAAAGCAAGACGCTGTACATCACAAACGCCATCGATTACTCTCATTTTTTGAAACAGTGTCTGCAACACAGCCGCCAGCGGATGGAACCTCATCCATATGTTCACCAGTGATGCGCATTGCCACTGAGCCACGAGTCGTGTGATTTGATTAATAAAAGCAATTATGACTGATTTTATTTTATATATGTGATAATTTTGGTATTAAAAATTAATTTTTGAAATTATAAAAAATTAAAATTCATAATTAAGACGAGAAAAATAATTACATTTTTTCTCGTCTTTTACATTGCGCAACAGTCCCAGACAGCTGTCTAGAAGTTGGAAGATTTCGATACAGGACATGTTTTCTTTTCACGGGTTGGGTTGTCAGCCCAACGCTCTACAGTCATATTAAACCGGGACAGTTGTATATATGTGAAGGAAGCTGGCTCAATTTTGAGCTTAAGGGATTCTAGCTGACTTTTCAGCATGACAAAAGTGATTTTTGAGGTGTGACAAAAACTAGCTCAATTCCTCATAACCAATTCTAGCTCACATAATGCTTTCTGCGCTATTATTGCTGGACAGAGGCCATTGAAAGATTAAAAATCGCCGTTGCGATGTTTCTCCTAAGTCAATACTTGCATAAAGCATAGTTAATATGGACAGGAGAAACTACCATATTCCACCGAGACCTAGGAGGTTATAGATTTAAAACTTGGTCACTTTTTTTCAATTCCTACTATTAGTTCACGCTCTCATTATATCGTTCTTTTCAATCGTTAATAAAACACATTTTATTCATCCACTCAAGTTCAAATACATTTTTTGAGCTTGTAGTGGATGACACTGGATGTTAATACAGTTTTTTTCAAATATTAATCCATTCATTAAATTTAATTAATTAATTTTAGTTTTTCTTAGATTTAAGTTGAATGCATCTAATAATAGATGGCGCCAGGTGTAAGAGGAAAATTTCTACTTTGTTTGTAAAGGACTCTTCTGCAATATAATGAAAAAAAGTAGGAATTGACTTTAAAAAACTTATTTTTTTATTATTAGAGAGTTTTTGCATACCGTATTTTGGACGTCCGTTAGCTTTTTCTCCCTTGCGCGCATGCTCATAGGAAACATTATTACAGATATGCATGCGCAATTTTCTATGAGCATGCGCTCTAGAGAGAAAAAGCTAACGGACGTCCAAAACACGGTATGTAAAAAATCTCTAATATTTGTTTTTTCGTTAACCCGGGGTTTCGCCAGAAAAATCATAAAACCAAGGTTCATGAAATTCTAGCCCTACACCCCGGGAGAGATGGGAACGATGCACCAGCTGCATCCAATCAAACAGTCGCATGCACAGTCCACACGTTGCAGCAATAACCACAGGTTTTCTTTTATTTTTTTCTTCTTGTAAGCAGATGTACGTTGTTCACTAATAAGGAAACAATAGAGTTCTTTGACGGGCTTGACAGAAATAGCGATGATCGTTAGCATATGGAAATTTTTCGTTACGAAGAAAACAATACAGTACGTTGGCAGCCTTGACAAAAATATCGATGGAACTGTTCGTTAATGAGAGTTCGGAAAATGACCTACTACTGTGTCCAGAAAGTAAGACCAATTTTCAATTTAAAATTCCCGGGGCTTATGGAATTAATTTTTTTTTCTCTTTTAGGTTGCTGGTCCTTGACATCTGTGTGAAATTACACGTCAAAATATTCATTAGTGTTTGAGTTATGACTGGCTTTGTGAGACGCTTAAACGGATTCCGGCGATTTTTGAAATGTCTGAATGAATTGAGCAAGGAACTTGCATTCAATTTTGTTTTGTGGAAACGTAATGTTGCAGAAGGCATTCGGCGAGCATTCCTATATCTGATTAGAAGTGGTATGAACAGTTCAAAGAAGGCAGAGAATGCGTTGAAGACAAACAGCCCTCTGGTAGACCATCCACCTCAACCGACGAAACTCGCGTCCAAAAAATTAAAGATTGGAGATTTGGTGCTTTCAAACTGTCGATTTATAATTAGAGACCCTGCTGATAATGTTGGAATTTCAAAAGGATCGGTCAATTCCATTTTGGGCCTCAAACGCGTTAAATCTCGTTCGGTACCGAAGACACTGAATGCGCCAGCATTGATTCTTCGTGATGTTTTCTCAAAAAAATTTTCTGACTTTTTCCTCTCTCAGTCGGTTGAGGTGGATGGTCGACCAGAGCACTCTTCGTCTTCAACGTGTTATCTGCCTTCCTTGAACTGTTTATACCACTTCTAAACGTTTCTTTCCTATATAGTAATGCTCATCGAATGCCGTCTGCAACATTCTATACGTTTCCGCAAACAAAATTGAACGCAAGTTCTTTGCTCAATTCATTCAGGCATTTCAAAAATCGCCGGAATCAGTTTTATCGTTTCTCAAAGACAAGCGTAACTCAAACACTAATGAATATTTTGGCGTGAGATTTCACACAGATGTGTCAAGGCCAGCTACCTAAAAAGGAAAAGAAAATTTAAATTCCATAAGCCCCGGGAATTTTAAATTGAAAATCGGTCTTACTTTTTGGACACAGCAGTACTTGGTAGATAAGTAAGTGATTTTCTTTTGTCATCGCAATGCCGATTTTTACTAACCTTTCAACGATCTCTGTTCAGCAATCATCGCGCGGAAAGCATCATGTGAGCAGGAATTGGTCATGCTCAGAATTGAGCCAGTTTTTGTCACACCTCAAAAATAAGTCAACTTTTGTCAGGCTGAAATGTGAGCTAGAATTCCTCAAGCTCAAAATTGAGTCAGCTTCCTTCACATATATACAACTGTCCCGGTTTAATATGACTGTAGAGCGTTGGGCGTAGGGCTGAAGACCGTGAAAAGAAAACATGTCCTGTTTCGAAATCTGCCAACTTCTAGACGGCCGTGGCCCATCATTTGGCTGTTGCGCTATGAAAAAGACGAGAAAAATAATTAAATATGAATTTTAGTTTTTATAATTGCAAAAATTAATTTTTAATACCTATATTATTCATACATAAAAAAAATCACTCATTATTGTTTTTTTTGTTTTTTAATGAAATGGCCAGATTCGTGGCTCAGTGGCAACGCGCATCAATGGTGAACATCATGGCTGAGGTTCCATCCGCTGGCGACTGTGTTGCAAACAGTGTTACAAAAAACGAGGAAACTCGATGGCGTTTGGGATGTGCCTCTTTCGTCGGACTGCCTGGTGGAAGGTTTCCATGGTTTCTCCTATACGATACGCAAATGCGGGGTATTCCTCCCTGGAAGGCAATGCTCTTCTTTCTTCAGCAACAACTAGCAGAAGTCATAACTTTTACCTTAGGGTGCTCCATCCCAATAGAATCCGCCCCTTCCCTTTTTCCTCTTTCCATATGACCACATGGATTCTAGAACTTGGTTTAGAAGTTGCTGTCTACCCAAGTGGGATAAGAAACAACAACAAAAAAAATAATAATAATAATTATAAGCGGTATCAATTGGTTATCAAATCTAGCACTAAAAATACTCAACATAATTGTTTTATATTTTAAACAAACAATTTTGTCTTTCAAATATTATTTTTTTATGCACAATTTTGAGTTTATCCCTCTGCTCAAAATTGAGCCAGCTTCCTTCACACATATACTACTCGTGTCCTACGGTTTAAAGTGGATACCGCACCACTACAAACATCCATGATGCCTCCGGAACTCGAACGCGAAACCTGTGGCGCCAGACCGCCAGCCACTTGGCCATTATTTTGTAACATATTATTTGATAAGCATTATTCTTTAGAAGTTATAGTTCATAACTGAATCTATCTTAAATTTATATTTTAAATTAAAGATAAATTATTTATACAAAAAATATTTGAAATTATCAAATTTAATATTTTTATATATTTTTTAAATTATATATTTATAATTATATAATTATAATTTAAATTTAATTCGTATATTTAAATTATTTTTTATTTTTTTTAATTAAAATTAAATATTATTTAATTTAATCATATTTTTTTAAATTATGTATTTAATAATTTTTAATATATAATTAATAATAATTTTTAAATTATTAATTTAATTCAAATTAAATTATTATTAAATAATTAATTAAATACTTAATAATTAATTAAATGATTATTTTAATTAATTTTAATTATTTAATAATTATTAATTTTAAATTATTAATAATTAATTTTAATTTATTTATTTATTAATAATTAATAAGTGAATAAATTTAAATGATTATTTATTAATTAAATTAAATTATTATTTATTTCAAATTATATGTTTTTTTATAGGATATTTATTGGATTCACAATGAATGCTTGGATCTTGATATTTACGTTCACTTTTACTGTTGTTGTTGTCACCTCAATTAAAGGTATTCGTATTCAATATTTATTTTAAATTATGATGTGTTAAAATTTCACGTGCTTAAAAAATTTAAAAATATATGAAGTTTGACTCATAACAAGTATTTAAATATGTATAATTTTTAATATAAGATTCCAAATGCATTTTTTAGCAAGAAAAGATTTGTAAATTTGCGTTTATTCGAAAATGCTAATTTTGACCGAAGAAGTTGTAACTATTATAAATTTTACTTGCAAAATCAGATTCAGTTTTTCATGAATTACGGATTTTATTCTTATTTTTGCAGTTAATATCGTAAAACTGTATAAAAATTGCGTAAAACAACTATTTCTGATTTTTTAATTCATGTAAAAAAATCATAAATATTAAGTTTAGGTATATTAGGTTTCTTGTTCGAATAATTTTTTTTTTCTTTAAATTGTTTAAATTCAGAACAATATAGCATGAAGGTTAGCACAAAAGAATATACATAACAATTGTGTTTAGTTAATAATAATTTGTTTTATTCTAATGTTTCTTCAACAATTCTTTCCTATTGAAAAAATATTATTATTAAAATAAACTACAATGTTCTTTGTAAGTCATTACAAGAAATTTGTACTTAATAATATTATTTCCGAAATTGTTATAATATTACTCCTAATATGGTTTTATAAATATGCTTTATGAATTATTATTAGTTTATTATCTGAATATGTTTTTTGAAGTTTATTTTTTGTAATTTTTTTTAAATAAATAGTAAAAAAAAAGTAATTGTCTAATGTAAAATCGTGTGAACCTTAAAAACTGGATAACTTCGTTCTCTTTAAAGGTTCCCTTGAATTCAAATGTCTATCCAATAAAAACCATGGGAGGAACCATAATACAAACCATATCATCTAATAAAATCATTTGTCTAATAAATCTATGGGGATTATGAGATTAATCTACCTAATAAAACGTAACTAACGTAACATAATAAAACCTTATTAATAATAACTAAAATTAACCTTAACATAATAAAATGAGAGTAACCATAATAAAAACCACGCCATCAAATAAAATAATTCGTCTAATATATCTATTGGAATCATTATGGAGTAACCATAATAAAAACCATGCTATCTAATAAAACCCATCGGGGTTACCATAGAGGTAGCTATAATGAAAACCATTGGGGTCTCTATGGAGGTAACCATTATAAAACTCATACCATCCAATGATACCTTTTGATCACCATAATAAAAACCATAAAAATAACAAACATAATAAAACATAAACATAATAAAAACCATATCATCCAATAAAACAATTTGTCTAATAAAAACCAGGGGGAGTCATATAAGACCATTTGACTAATAAAAACAAAGGGGTCATCATAGCAATAATAATAATAAAAACTATGCCATCTAATAAAACCATTTGTCTAATAAAAACCATGCCATTCAATGAAACCAGTGTAATAAAAAAATATGCCATCCAATGACACCATTTGTCTAATAAAAATAATGAGGGTCACCATGGGGGTAAACATAATAAAAACCATATCATCCAATAAAACAATTTCTCTAATAAAACCACGGGGCTCCTCCCGGGACCTTTTGACCAATAAAAACAAAGGGTCACCATAACAATAATCATAATCTAAACTATGCCATCTAATAAAACCATTTATGTAATAAAAACCCTGCCATCCAATGAAACTAGTCTAATAAAAATCATTGTCATCCAATGAAACCAGTCTAATAAAAACCCATTCCATCCAATGATACTATTTGTCTAATAAAAATCATGGGGGTAACCATAAGAAAAACCATGTCATCTAATAAAATCATTTGCCTAATAAAAACCATTATGTCTAATAAAAAAACCGCCCTTCTGCATTCATGTTTTCTATTTCCTTCAGATGATGACATGTTCGATTGCGGCGACGTGAACATAGTGAGCCGCGACCAGTGGCGAGCGAGGAACGCAATGCGAGTGAGAAAGATTCGCGTTCCAGTGAACCACATCATCATTCTGCACACCGTCACCAACTTCTGTTCTTCGCAGCAGCAGTGCACACGAGCAGTTCAGTTCGTGCAGGATATGCACCTGGACGACAGAGGTAATACAATTCTCTTGGTCATATATCATCCATACTATGATTGTGGACAACAATAGTATCTTTTAACTGCTATTCATCGAATAGATTGATCTGCGAGAGTTATTTTTTTTTCAACCTCCTATAGTGCTGCTAAGTGATCAGCCGAGCTGTACAACACGGATCTTCGCATAGCACTACTGCGGAGTTTCCTCACAATAAAATTTGTATATCTGTAATATCATTTGTAAGCATAACTATGTCTTAATATGTGGTATGTGACATCAACAAAAAAATGTGAAGATAAAAAATGCTACTTACTACTTGTGCTTTTCGTGCCTAGTAACACATAAGGCAGTCAGCTTATTGCTCCATCTAAGCCAGACAGCCGCAACAATTCAGTAATACTGACCAACTCGCCCATCCATACCGTCTGTCTCCTCTCATTTTCTACCATTCGCCTCCATGTTAACACGGGTCTTCTTCTTTTCCTTTTACCTTCCGACACCCATGTTAACGCTATTGCTAGGATTTTAGCAGAAAGCTTTCTTAACATATGATCAGTTCACTTTCACCTTCTTGTGATGTTATTTCAAGGAGGTTCTTGATTTGTCTTATTATAAAGATCTAAGCTTGATATTGTTTGTAGCCAATACATTTTTAAAATTTTTCTAAAGCCTCTATTTTACCAATTGTTTGATTGTTTTGATTTGTGGTTTTTCTAATTTCTATGTTTCGGTTGCATATAAAAGTATGCTTTTTATCATTGAATTATATATATATATGGATTTTTGTCTTTACATTAAACTATTTGATTTAATTTAGTTAATTTTTTTAAACAATTGTGTGCTCTTAAGGCTCTGACACCTATATCAGTATTTGTTCCTCTTTTCTTTATTAACTATTGTTCCAAGGTAAGTAAATCTGTAAATATCCTCTATTTAGCCAGGAAGATCTATGTAAAACTGTGTTAATGATGTCTTAATATGTGATAAGTTCTGTGTTTCAAAATTTAAAACAGCTGAAAAGGTAAAAAAAATCTAAGATTTCAACAAAATCTGGAAGCAAATCACTCAAATTTGACAGCAGATAAGCAATGCTGAGAATAGTTATATTATATGCAAATAGTATCTTGTACTAATGAGAACAACCTGTCACTCAAATCTGATAGCGCATATTTGGTATCATGTATAATGCGACCTCATGAAATTAACAATTGTATGTGCGACCTTCACAGGTTGAAACAATTACAGATTGAATATGAACTATACCATGAGTTGTTGCATCGTGATCAGTGATAGACCACGAGCTAAGAAATGTCTACTCCAATGAGAAGTGAGGAAAGCTGATCCCCGCTCTTGAGAAATTGTCTTAAAATGAGGGGGTTTTTTTGTGAAGAAGGGAAGGAGTTCTGCGACGAGTCGACCACAAGTGTTTTTTTTCCACTAAAATGACTGAATAGACAGGAGATTCCGCCTATTTCCAAAGTGAACACCTTGTGGTTTCGTTGTCACGCCGTGTGATAATTAAGGTCTGCAGCAGATCAGGCAATTAGATTCGACGTAGACTCGAGAACTCTGAAAATCTCCGAACTTGGAGTGAATGGTACTTGTGTATCTATTTTATACCCTTAATTTTCATTTTTGTAAATAAAATTATGTATATATAATGTTCATAAATAAAAGTTAAAGTGTTACCATGAACCTGAAAGTGGCCTTCATCTTGAAACCGTTATAAGTCTAGTATAGACCGAGACGTTGCATAGCATTCATAATATTGATTTTTGTAATTTTTGTTAAAAAAAAATATATAAAATATTTTTTTTATTTTCTGCATTGGACATAAATTTATCTCAGACGTTTATTAGAACATATTTAATTATTTATTTTTGAAATTTCATTATAATAGTAAAATAGAAATAATTTGATGTACGCAAACTTATGTAATTCGCTTTATGTAAAGAAACTAAGGATTCCAATTCTGGAACAATAAAAAAAAAATGGACTTTTTCAAATAACCAAATGATACATGTGTGATTTTTTTCAGGTTGGTGGGACATTGCGTACAATTTCCTTGTCGGCGGAGACGGGCAGATTTATGAGGGCAGAGGATGGCAACACACTGCGTCATTTGCTATTAATTACAACACCATAGCTTATGGCGTAGCGTTCATAGGCAACTTCAACAAAGACACGCCATCAGAACTCATGTTAAATGCCACTCAGAATTTCATCAGGTGTGGCATCAGAAAAGTAAGTATGCTTTCACTAAATTGACGCTGTAATATTTGCAATTAATATACTTTTTAATTATAATCAAGAGGTTTTTAAGAATATTGTTAGAAACGATCAGTCTTAAAGTATGCAAAAATGTTAATAAAGTATGCAAAAATGTTAATAAAGTATGCAAAAATGTTGCTTTCAAATTTTTCTCTCAAATGTAGCTTCAAAAGCAATAAAAAATTTAGACGTGTTTATTAAGAATATAACAAAATAATTTTTTTAAAAATTTTATGGGGATGAAATGAAACGAAAACGATATAACAGGAATATACAGACTCGTGAAAGTTGCAGGCTATACGCACACATACACAAAAAGACAAACATTATCTGACATATACATATTTTTTTTTGTTTACTACTGTGCCCAAAAAGTAAGACCAATTATTATTTTTTTTTCAAGAACTCTTTATTTATTCTTCCAAATGTATTTCATCGCCTTCAAAGTTGTCCCCTCCGGACACAAGGCACTTATGCCAACTTTTTTTTTCCAATTCTCAATGCTATGTAATACTTATAGATACGATTCAATGTTTCTAGGTTAAAGACAATTAATCAGTTTTAGATCAATTTAATTTAATTATACACAGATAATTAATCTAATTAATGATTTAATTTTTTGAAGAATTGAAGTTGTGATATTTGAAATAACTTGGCTTAAATAGTATTCTCACTGTATACTAAAAAGTCATCGCATGGGATGGCATTCAAAGCGCACGCCTATTCACGTCGAATCTCGACTCGAAACGGTGTCCCCGAAGTGTCTTTTGAGTTTAGGGAATAGCCAGAAGTCGCATGGGGAGAATACGGTGGTTGTGGAACGATGTGGGTTTCATTTTTGGCGAAAAAGAATGCGAAGAATCAATACAGCGTGAGCTGTGCATTTAGTGTTTTCTTGTACCAATCGAGATTGGACGCGTTTGAGGCCCAAAATGGAATTGATCGATCCTTTTGAAATTCCAACATCATCAGAAAGGTCTCTAATTTTAAATTGACGGTTTCAAAGCACCAAATCTTTAATTTTTTGGACGTGTGCTTCGTCGGTTGAGGTTGTGGGTCGACCAGACGGCTCTTTGTCTTCAATGCGTTCTCTGCCTTCTTTGAACTGTTTATAGCACTTCTAAACATTTCTTTCCGATATAGGAATGCTCACTGAATCATTTACAGAGAGAGATTACATTATTGACTAAAAAAATAACATTACCCCCAAATACATAACAAATAAATAATATAATAGGAATAATAAATAATTTGATGTTGGATTTTACTTTAATTAAATAAAGTATTATTTAGCAATTATTTATTGTGCTTAAAAGCCATCTGAAGGGTGTGAGGTCTGCTTTCTGAAGTGTTTTCATTTTAATTTATTTTAAGCCCACCATATGAAATATAGCAAAATTATTGAAATTAATAAGTATTTTCTTGGAAATACACTTTAATGTATTTTCTAATTTTTTTTTATTTTAGCTTATGAGCTTGTTAAAAATGTACTTTTTATTGCTGCATTATTTGGTTTTTTGGTATACAAGTGAAGAAATTCTCATGATTTTGCATTTGAAATTAAATCATTTTATCACAATCTACTAGAAACAAAAAAAAAAGAATATTTAGAACAGGTACAGAAAAATTTATCTGGACAATAAAGTCTGGAATTATCTTTTGAATGATTCACTAGGAAGAAATTGCATGGCAATTAAAAGAAAAGAAAATCAGTTAAAGAATAAAAAGTCAAATGAGAAACATATGGGCCTATATCTTCTTCATTGGCGCAACAGCCACATGGTGGGCCAAGGCCGTTTACCTATTGGCAGATTTCGAAACACGAGATGTTTTTTCTTTACGGGGTAGGACTATCAGCCCTACGCGCAATGCTACATCATAATAGACCGGAACCTGGATGCGGTAAACATATGAAACCGGAATCATGGATGCCTGTAGTGGATTCCGAGCCACTAAAGGCATCCATGGCACCGCCTGGACTCGAACCCGAAATCTGTAGCCAGGAAACTAGTCACTCGGCCATCAGGTTCTTCAATGCATGATTACTGGACATTTATTTGAAATTTTGGGGCTGTTCTTGTATTCCTCTTTGATAATTGTAAATTTTATGTGCTTTTTCCTATTCTATCTGCCTATATCGTGGCAAATCATCGAAGTCAAAGTAACTTGAATTTGAAGACAACTATAGTTAATTAGCTATTAAATCCTATAAGTAACGAAATGGTTGATGATTATTATCCATTATATTTTCAGGGATATATCTCTCCAGCTTACGAAATCCACGGTCACAGGGACGTTTCCTGCACAGAATCACCCGGGAACAACGTTTACTCAGAGATTCGAAATTGGGACAATTTCAAAGGGGGGCGTCTGCCCAACTACCACTGCAAGAAATTGGAGCGTCCCATAGTTAACAGAGATGCTATAAATGACTGATTTAGTATGTGCCACTTATTAGTAGAACTGTATTTTAAATTGTAGCTAGCAGTGGACGTATTACTTATAGGTTGCTCAATATATTTTTGCCATATCCTGATGTTTTCATATTTTAATCAATATTTTGCTGATGATTATTTTAGAGCTTTTTATTCAACTTTGAATATAACATAAATGAAATATTTTTTAATTTTGTTATTCGTCGAACAAAGTATAACAATTCAGATAAATTAATAATGAATATATATATATCTATATATATACAATCAGCTTGTTCGAAAAGTATTCCAATTCAGATAAATCAATAATTTATATATGTATATGCAAGTAAATGATCGAACAAGTATTGCAATCCGGTAAGGTTGATAATTATTATATATACAAGCAGCTTTTTCGTATTATATATTCGTAAAGTATTCCAATTTAGGTAAATTAATAATCGGTATACATATGCAAGTAAATGGCCAAACAAATATTGCAATTCAGATAAATTAATAACCAATATACATACAAGTAAATGGCTAAACAAGTATTGCAATCCGATAAGGTTAATAATCAATATATATGCAAACAACCTTTGTAAACACAAATGCAGATTCCTACAATATAAGTTTTTGTAACGATTAGACTATTAGAAGAAATTAAGTTCTGTTTTATTGTTTTTCCGTAGCACAGTTACAGTTAGAGAGACACTTTTCGTACCACTAAGTATTTCTTCTGAAAATTTTAACTGTAAGGAATCCATGCGCCACAAAGAACAAAATGTCTTGCCAGCAAGCAAACTCTTATATAATCTTACGTATTTTTTTATTGCAAACGCACTTGATTTTACATCATTGGCTCCGATGCATCACAGATGCATGAGATTGGAGCAAAAAGATGGAATACAAAACAGTAACTCATAGCAATGACAATAATTACATGTGACTGCATAAAGATAAAATAAAATGAGTCCCTAGCCTGCCAATATCTGTTGCATCAGTTTTCTTTATTCAATGAAGAACAACATGGCGACTGATCTTTGTCCATCTCAGAGTTCTGGTTGCACAAAGGATTGTTATAGATACCTATGTCGTGTAGATGTTTAGCAAGACAATCATGTCCAGTCTCCAGGCGGAAGGCCTCTACTGCAATGCATTTAGAGGAGTCAAAATTTACAAATATTGTTCCTCCACTTCTTTTTCTTAGTTTCTTCTAATAATTCGATGTCATAATTTTTCCCCGCAGCATTTTCAGTAATTCTTTTAATTGATGAAAATGGCACTTCACCATTATTTGACTGTGAAAATTTAGTTCCCTTTTTTCAATTCCTTCTATTAGCTCACACTCTTCCTATATATATCTTGTGCAAATTTCCAATCGTTCATAAAATACTTTTATTCAGCCACTCAAGATCAAATACATTTTTTTTTTGAATTTGTAGTGGATGACACTGGATGTTAATACAGTTTTTTCAAATATTAATTCAGTCATTAAATTTAATGAATCAATTTTAGTTTTTTTTTAGATTTAAGTTGCATGTATCAACCAATAGATGGCGCCAGATAAACTTAAAAAAATGAATGAAAATTATTTATAAAGGACTTTCTGTAATATAATGAAAAAAAAGTAGGAATTGACTTTAAATTTTTTTTATATTACTTGTTTATTTAAGTATATATATATATATATATATATTTCATGTTAGATGTCTTTAGAAGTTTAAATTCTACATGCTCGTGAATTAAATATATTTATAGTGATTTTATTGCATATATTAGCATTGCAATTATGCATTAGCGCATGTTAGCAAAGAAAAATTGTACTTGCTTTGTTTTTTTAGATTACTTTCTTCCTTTACTTAAATATTGTTAAAGATTCCTTAAATAATGTTTTTTAAGGAATCTTAATAGAAAGCTCTGATATTTTTTTTATAAAAAAAAATTTATATATGCTTCGCCTTTTTTTAAATGAATTTTTTAAAGTGTGTAGATTCTTTACGAATATTCTGTATTTTTAATGAGAATGTAGTAGAAGAATTTTAATTCAGCATTTTTTTTAATGTTAATTAGTCTTTATTAATATTCTATTAGAGAAAATCAAAATAATTTGTATGCAACCAGTCTGATTTAGAAAAATCTGAAACAGAAAGTTCAAAATTTAAATAATATTTCAATTCTTAATGATTTTGGATACATTTACTTTTAAAGTTTTCATTGATTTCTACATTTATGCATCAAATATCAGAAATTTTTCATTTTCAAATTTAATGATGGCTGCTACTTTTATGTTTCAATTTAATTACTTTGTGCTTTTATTCCTTTCCAGTTTCATTTCTTTTTTGTTCTTTTACATTTTTTTGTACAAGAAATAAAAGTATTTATAGTAATTCTCTGTTTATTTTTAATGTATTTGCTTTTTTTTTTTTTATCTTGATCGAACAAATGTGTCAAATTTTGTAATTTGCAAATAAAATGCTTGAATATTTTTCGTTATTTTGTACATCATTTCACCATCCAACTCGCATGCTTATAAATATTATTCTAAAAATATTATATTTGTTTTGAAATGTTTTACAATAAATGTTACGTATTGTTCAACATGTCTGATATTATAGTTTATATATATATACATACATTTTTTTTCTTTCTAATGCAGCTGGCAAACACTTAGACAGCTTGGTCTTGGATGCCTTAAGGTAAGCGCTGCACAGACGTTACTCAGTTTGCATTACCCAGGGGGCGCGTGTTAACTTGAAGATAAGCCACGGACGCGGAGTAACAAAGCCCCCGCAACACTCTACGATCCTATTAGACCGGGACCTACGGTTTAAAGTGGATTCCGAACCACTACAAACATCCATGGCACCGCCGGGACTCGAACCCGAAACGTATGGTACCGAGCGCCAGAGCGCTAGCTACCCGGCCATTCAGGCCCCATATATACATCATACGTACATACATATTATATATGTATATATCTTCGTATATGTAATTTTTCAGTACATGTGTTTGTTACTGAACTCCTCCTAAACGGCTGGACCGATTTTGATGAAATTTTTTGTGTGTATTTAACAAAACATAGAGAATGTTTTTATGCTATCTACTTAGTTATATGTCGTCACCAGACGGTGCTGCAGCATATCAACTTTTATACCGTTCAACCAATAGTTATGAAAATTGGTAATAATATGTATTCGAGTATGGAAAATATATTTGAGATAGGAATTTTTCTACAATGCATTTTTTGGCAGGACAATGTATTTCATATACGTATTAAGAATACATTTATAAATATATATGTATGAAATATATTAAGAATACAGAAAACATTAATAAAAAATAACTGAGCAAAATATTCAAATATAGGAACATCGAAAGAACGCAAAAGAAACAAATTGCAAATCAATAAAGATGATATGAATCGAAAGAAATTAAAAGACGCATTAGAAGCTATAAATTCATTTTAGATTTATAATAAAGTAATGTAAAATAATCTTTTTACTTTTTTAATTAGCATTTTGCATTTAAGCAATTTGTATTTGAATAAATATTTCATCATTTAGAAAATGTTCTTCATACGTATTTTCTAATGTAGATGACAAATGCTATTTTTTATTGCTGAATGGCGGTAGATATGTAATGGAGAACATGCGACAACTTTTTAAGGGCATTTTTCATTGCTGAAGGGTGGCAGATATATAATGGGGAAAATGCTATAACGTTTTAAGGGCAGATATATACCAGAAATGTTTAACTAACAACACATGGGAAACGAAAAATTTTATATTTCCTTTTTTAATAAGCATCTTTAATTTGCAGCAAACCATATATAGTGGCATAAGAATATCGTCAAATTCAAAATGAACAACAAATGGTATGTTTTTTCTTTCTAATGCAGCTGGCAAACACTTATACAGCTTGGTCTTGGATGCCTTAAGGCAAGTACTGCACAGACGTACTCACTTTGCATTACCCAGGGGGCGCGTGTAACTTGAAGACAAGCCACGGACGCGGTGTAATAATGCCCCCGCAACGCTCTACGATCCTATTAGACCGGGACCTACTTTTTAAAGTGGATTCCGAACCACTACAAACAACCATGGCACCGCCGGGACTCGAACCCGAAACCTGTGTTACCGAGCGCCAGAACGCTAGCCACTCGACCATCCAGGCCCACAAATGGTTATGTAAGTGATTAAAATTCAAATAAATAAAATTAGTATTATTATATAGGGGGCTGATGGCCGAGTGGTTAGCGCTCGGTACTCGGTATTTATTTTTTATTTTATATAAAGAAAGGAAATACATATGTTCTAATTAATTTTTAGTCCGTGTATCCTTGATTTAATTTTTTTTTAATTTTTGCTACAAATTAATAACGTAAAAATGATTAGGGTCAAGTAGTTTTTGTTTATTGATTTTTAATATTCATGCCTGAAAAATGTTTGCTTACAATTTACAGGTTATCCAAAAATAGGCATATTTTAATGTATTATCTGAAATACGGTGCATATATGTTGTTGAGCGCAATTTTAAAATAAGGATATTTTCTGCAATCTCATAAAATACGAAAGAATATTTATCAGTGGCTAATATCGTTGATTTTTTTAATTCACTCTATTACGAATTCCATTTATTCCAATATAATCAGAACTCTTTTATATAAAATGGACTGATGGCCTATTGACTAGAGCTCTGGACTGTGGTACCACAATTTCAGGTTCGAATCTTAGCGGTGGCATGGATGTTTGCTAGGGGTTCGGAATCGACGTTAAACTGTAGGTCCCAATCTGATTAGCCTAAGGTATGCACAAAAAGACCGTAGACCAACAAAAATATAAAGCGACTTGATAGCCAATTGGTTAGTGCTCTTGCCTTTAGTACCACAGGCTTCAGGTTCGAATCCTGGTGGGGGCATGAATATTTGTGAGTGGTTCGGAATCCACGTTAAACTGCAGGTCCCGGTGTAATTAGCCTAAAGTGTATACAAAATGACCGTAGAAGGATAAATCAAACCTTCATATAAAAAAAGAGCTTTTCGCAAGCTCCCTTACAATAGCTGGAATGGAGAAATACAGTTGTGCTATGTGGTACTTCTCGATTTGCGATTTCCTTTTTCAGTGTCACGTATCCGAATCAGACTTCTACCTACGGGGGCTCCCATTACAACAGAAGTTCCCACCACCATTCCTCCTTCCATGAGACCCCACGGGATCCTGGACTTGGTCTGGATGTTGCTGTCTACCAATTGGGATAAGAAACAATAACAAATCTATAATTTATTATTTTAACAGTAGGAGCTATGGTATAAGCATAGTAAGGAAAATATAACATATCGTAAAAATTTAATAACACATTTATTGATTCTAATTACAATCTCAACTAACCTAGGCAAACATCAGAACTTCAACACAAACCAAAAATTCGACACCCCATTTATAATCCTAATTACAATCTAGCCGGTGGTTCTCAAAGAATGCACCAGGACGCATTGGTGCGACCTGGAAGAGTTCCAGGTGCGCTCTGGGATAAATATGTACCTAGATATAAAAACAAATATAGTTGCCCTTTTCCTTGTCAGTTTTTAATACGCTTTTATTAGTTTCACCTGTATGTTTGTTTGTTTGTAACTGACTCTTTGGGCTCGATTTTGCCCTACTTTAAGCTATCAGATTTAATTTAAGCGTCGTAGACTTATCAAGGACCGACGACACTAAAATATTTTGATAAGTTTATTATCTCATCGTGTTTAAGATCTCCAGGATTAGTGATTAAAACACACAGCCCTTGAAAAGTCCTCTTGATCGGTGTATCCTTTTTCCCCCTGGTACACACTGGTATTCTCCTCATACACACTATTTAAGCTGCAAAGAAACATTTACAGACATCTTTCAGACATTCAAACTTACGTGGAACCGCGGTACAACGGAAAACGCGCCTGATTAGGAGATTCCCTGTTCTAATCCTGGCTGGCTCGACCTATTCGCATTTAGCCTTTGTTTTACTCACAATTAAATTATTGTACGAATCAGTCCTCCGTACCGGGACTTCATTTAAATATTATAGTTTAAAAACACTCTTTTAGAGTTAATCAAACTAAAAAGTAAAAAATAATTGTTAACATAAGAATAAAAGGAATGTCACTGTTCTAAAAGCGTGGGGTGCTCGATATCATTAGTTTTCACCAGTTTCATTCCGAAATGCAGAGTTAGTTTTAAAATGTCATACAAAGCACTCCACGCTTTTAGAACAGTGACACTCATTTTATTTTTATGTTAACAATTATTTTTTACTTTTTAGTTTGATTAACTCTAAAAGAGAGTTTTTTAGTTTTTTTTAAATTATTAATTTAATTCATTGAAAGACAGCTTTCTTTCATTGCATACGATTAATCTTTCTGGTTGTTTTTCCCACTTTTTCTTCTCATAAGAGTCGCCAACGATGCGCCAAAGATTTTTAAGAAACTAAGAAAGGTAAATTTTATGCTTGATTACTAGAAGGGCTGGAGTCTATGTGAATTTCAATGTTAAAAAAATTTCCATTGTGCCCTCTGAGACTCCACCATCTGTAAACAGTAGTCTGTGGAGTTGATCATCTGTATATAAAACTATGAGGAGTTAATAGCAGATGCTTATTTCTCTAAAATTTGCATATAGTGGGCTCCTATAGTTATTGGTAGGCAGCAGGGGACCGTCACCCCATGAGTAGTCCGCTCATGGATGGAAGGAATGGGGACAGCTTCGGTTGTGATGGAGCACCGGTAGGTAGAAGTATGACTTGGCTCATAGCTGTAACGTCTATGGTTGTCACTCAGAGCATTAGGGACCTAGTGGTTAGCGTTCGGTACCACAGGCTTCGGGTTCCTGTACTCAACACATAGTATTCAAAATGGGGTGGTCCTCAGTACTCAACACATAGTATTCAAATTGTACATATTATTGATGCAAATTTCTAAGAAAGAATATTTCCTTCTTTATTTAACTACACTCATGTCCATAAATTAAGGATAATTCAGAATCACACAGAAATTGAACTCTAAAATAAAAATTTCACCTGCAGAATTATCACGCCCATCTTGAAGAAGAATATGCAAATTACAGGAAACCACCAGATGGCGCGGATAGTACGTCACAATGACGAGAGTGTAAGAGAGGGGTATATAAGGAATGGTGGCAAAGAAGTAAAATTGTTCACAAGCGCTTTAAAAGCCTTTCAGTGCAATAACCGCATAGTTATGGCACAAAGGAGGCATTTGGATGATTTTTTACGTGGTAGAATTATCGGACGACTGGAATGTAGACGTACCCAGCTGGAAGAAGACGAGGAACTTAGAATCGCCCAGAGTGTCATCTCCAGGCTTTGGCAACGATTCCAAGATGATGGTAATGTGAGTAGATGTTATAGCACAGGTCGCCCCCAAGTTACAACGCCGAATGAGGACCGGTATTTAGCAGTTACTGCCAAAAGAAACAGACGGAGCACAGCATCAGACCTGTCTGGCTCTCTTCAGCTACCGGTACGACAGTTTCAAGGCAGACCGTGTACAGACGCTTAGGGCACATTGGTCTATATGCTCGTAGGCCTGTCAGATGTATTCCACTTACAGCAACTCACTGTCGCCTGCGATTAACCTGGAATCGAGAGCATGCATTGTGGTGCAACATGCATGCAACATCACACCGCAACAGTGGTCCGGTGTGATGTTTTCCGACGAGTCCAGGTTTAATTTGCAGTCTGATTCTCGCTGGACTTTCATATGGAGAGCGCCAGGTACTCGTTACCACCAAGAGGACACCATTGAACGACACCGTTACGGTGATGCAGGATGGCTCGTTTGGGGTGGAATTATTCTTGGTTCCAGAACTGACCTGCATGTTCAGAGTGTAACGATGACAGGCCACATCTATCGGGATGCCATTGTGGAACAACATGTACGTTTGTTTCGGGGTGCCATGGGTGCTGAATTTCTGTTTATGGATGACAACGCCCGTCCTCACCGTGCAAACATTGTAGACGAATGCCTTCAATTGGAGGATATCACCCGTATGGATTGGCCAGCATACTCACCGGACTTGAATCCAATAGAGCATGTGTAGGATATGCTTGGCCGACGAATTACAGCCCGTCAACCCCCTCCCACCTGTCAACCGGAACTTCGGAGGGCATTGCTTGATGAGTGGTGTAATATTCCCCAAGATCAGATTGATAATTTGATACTCAGCATGCTTAGGCGTTGTAAGGCCTGCATTGCATCGTCCGGGAGACATACTCCATATTAACCATCATACTAACCATGTTATACTGTTTTTGTAAATAGGTTCTTTTTTGAAATTTGCTCCTGGGAGTAAAAATCACAATTTTTATTAATTATGTCAAACATATAGCATCTTTTTTGCTCTTTACCTTTTGTTTTGATCATGATCATAGTTTCTACTTCCGAACGATGAGTCAGATGGATACTAACACCGAGGGCAACGGACCTTCTCAGGACCCGCCGCAAGTACTCTCGCCACAGGATATGGATGCTACAACAACAAATTCTAAGGAAAGTGAAAAAGTCAGCCCAGAAGGGATGTGTCGACAAATTTCAACGGCATTTAAAGAAATGGACGTTATTGACACTATTGTTGCGCATGCGCAACGATCCGATTTGCCTCAAGACTACATTCAAATTAATGAGAACTTGCTAAAGAAACGACAATACCTGGTGGAATGGGTAAGTCGGTTTCATTGTCCTATAAGTGAATGTACATTGCATAATCCTAAAAGTAATAATAGTAATGTTGTAAATAATAGTAAGGTTAATGTAGGTTCTGTAAATAATGGCAAGCTTAATTCTAGTCATGTAAATAAAAGTAGTCTCAAAAGTAAAGTAGATGTACCTGTTAAGAATAAAAGCAAACGTAATGCGAGTCAAATCGCTAGCTATGAGGGAGCCAAGGACTCCGGGGAGTTTCAAACTCCACATAAAAAACTGATTGCGAAGGCAACCTTTACTTATAGTAAAGACAAAGTAAGTGATGCTATTGTCACAAATAATCAGTTTCTTGCCTTGAGTACTGACGCAGCAGCTGAAGATGAAAGCGTCACCGTGATTCGGAAATTACCGCCAATCATGGTTAAGCCAAAAGCCAATTTAAACGACATGTTAAAACTGATTGATACTAAATTTGATGGAGATGTACATATAAAGCTAGCTGGAGAAATGATAAAAATCTTTCCAAATTCCGAGGATCAACATCGAGAGATCACTAGCTTTCTAAATTCTAATGATATAGAGTATTTTGTAATTACTCCTAAATTTCTCCGTCCAATAAAGGCGGTCATCAAGGGTTTGCATCGGGACACAGCTCCGAATGAGATTAAAGCCGCTCTGGCTGATAAAGATTTTAATGTCGAGAAAGTAGTACAGCTGACCAGGACTAGGGATAAGCAGCCTCTCCCTATTTTTCAAATCACATTGCCACGATCGAATAAAAATCAAGAAATTTTAAAAGTAAATCGTCTCCTGTATTTAGCTGTTGTAGTTGAGAAATTCAACAAAAAGCCTGTTACACTTCAGTGTTTCAAGTGTAATTTTTTTCACCACAGTTCAAACAACTGTGGCTTTAAAGCCCGGTGTTTGAAGTGTGGTGAGGAACATTCACATAAGGACTGTAAACTATTTGATAAGCTTGAAATTCCAACTTGCATTAACTGCGGACAGTCGGGGCACACAGCCGCCTGGAGAGGTTGCGCCAAGTTTCCCAAAATAAAAGTTAACTCCACCAAGTACGCCACATACCCAAAACACGTATCAGCCAGACAGGTGACACCAAACTTTTCCTATGCTTCGGCAACGAAAAATCAACCATCATCTCAACAACCAGCCACTACTGCCACCATCAACAATGACTTCTCCCAAAATCAATTGACTCACTTACGGAGCATCGCGGATCAAGCCCCCTTTATCCAAAATGCTTTGCTACTTATGAAAGAATTTGTATCCATTTTCTCGGAATTAAAAAACTCTGTAGAACTTCTCCAACAAATTAGAAATGCGGATAACAAGGTAGATAAATTGCAGGTCTTCATTAATGGCCTAGCAACTCAAACAACCCAAGTTTCCAAGTTCTAAGTTTTTATTTTTACTTTAAAATTATGCAATGTGTTTTACATTTACTATGGGCCTTGAGCCGACTGACAATATTTTTATGTTGCAACTAGGAGGTTTGGTCGCTTCGCGACCAAGGTACTCCGTTCACCTACGCCGATTCAATTTTTACCTTTTGTTTAATAAATAGACTTTACAAATAAGTCAAATTTGTTTTGCTTCTGTCTCTTTCTTTGCCACAACTTCATTATCCTTAATTTATGGACATGAGTGTAGTTCTATTTAATCTATGACCCAACTTTTGTTCGCGCAGTGAATATTAAAACTAAAACTAAGATAGAATTGCCAACCAAGATAGGACTTAAGACTCATCGTCAAAGAGCGTTATTATTGATGAAAATACGCACATTTCGCGCATTCGCACATTTCGGACGAGGGATGCAGCTTCTGTTCTGATGGAGCATCCGTAGGTAGAAGTCTGACTTCTGCTCCGTGACGCTCTTACAGTCATAGGAGACCGGGACCTACGGCTTAAAGTGGATTCCGAACCACTTCAAACAACCATGGCATCGCTGGGACTTGAACCCGAAACTTGTGGCGCCAGAGCGCTAGACATTCGGCGATTTAGGCCCCAATAATCACGGTGTCTTGTATAAATATTTATTTAATGTGCACTTTGGCAGAAATCAACAAATCACACGAATTTATTAGAATCATAAAAATTCTTCCATGAATTTTTCTATTTTTTCGCCTCATTACAAATTGTTCTATTTATTTTTTTTTTTTATTAATATATACTTCGGAACTGTTCAATTTTAGAATTTTTCAGGTATGCTTTGTCGGCTTTTGGGTTCAATTATCTCGAAAAAAAATTATTTTACATGTAACACAATCGGCTATAACAAGCAGAAAAACACTTCCGTTTCTTAAAAACATAAAAAAAATAAATGTTTTTTAACACTCACGCTTCAGAATTTATTGCCAATTTCCTAGAAGCGCTAGTCACGGAGATACTAAAAATTGTTTATAGTGATGATATCAACTCGGCAGATGATGCAAGCATCGGAAATTTTTATATACTGCTGCGATAACACTAACTCTAAATTTTAAATCATTTCCTTTAAGTCAGGGAGGAAAAAACATGTAGAAAAGCAGGACACATGTATTTACTACAAACCAATAGCTGGCTGCACAGACACAAAAAAGCCTTGAAAATTACCTTACACATTGCAGCACATTTCCCACGGGAAGAGTTAACATGAGAGAGGAATCTATATTCTTTAAAAAGTACATAGTAACAACCTATCACTCAAATTTGACAGCAGACAAGCAGTGTTGTGGGTAGTCATATTACATGCAATTAGTGTTTTGTACTCATGAGAACAACCTGCCACTCAAATATAACAACAGATAATCACTGTCACAGATAATGTGACATCATGAAATTAGCGATTGTCTGTTCGACCTTTACACGTCGACCCAACTGCAGATGAAATAGGGACTACACCATGAATTTCATCGTGATAAGGGATAGACCATGAGCTTAGAACGTGTCTGCTCTAATGAGGAGTGAGGGGGGAGATGACCCCTTAACGGATTTTCCTAAAGGGTGAAGAAAGAGAGGGGAGGGAAAGAGAAGAAAGAGAGTTCTGCGACGGAGAAGAAGAAATGGACGTTTTTTTGGAGAAAATGAAAGAGAGTTATGCGACGAGTCGACAAGAAGTGTTGCTTTTCTTTTTCTCTGAAGTGACTGAACAGGCCGGAGTTTCTACCTGTTTACAAAGTGAGCCCCTTGTGGTTTCGTGCTTCATGTCGTGTGATAATGAATGTCTGCCTCGCACAGGGTGCATTAGATTCGTCATAGACTCGAGAGCTCTGAAAATCTTCGTCATTGGAGTGAATTGCATTTGCGAATCAAATTTAATCCATTACTTTTCCTTTTTTTGTAAATAATTTGTCATATTTAGAGATCTGTATATACATATATGAATAAAAATTAAAGTGTTCCCATTAACTTGAAAGTGGCCGTCTTTTTGAAGCCGTTATAGGTCTAGTATAGGTCAAGACGTTACAATACGTGCCCAAGAAGGTGCTACAAAATATAGTGGAAAGACAAGTGGATTTTACAGAAAAATGTAAATTCATGTGTCGTTTTTACTTTATCTTATTAACATGGATATTTAAGGAGTTGAGGTTGGGCCTGTAAAGGTGAACTTGAAAGATAACAGTGTAAAGTCTCGGCCTATCCAAGACCTATAACGGCTTCCAGAAGACGGCCACTTTCAGGTTCATGGGAACACTTTAATTTCTATTTACAAGCACTATATGTGTGTGAGTGTACAAATAATGAATTCTGGGTTATTATACAAAGAAAAGTAAAAGAAAAATTAAAAATAAAATTAGATCATAAGTTCAAGATAAAACCACAAGTGCAGTTCACTCCAAGGACGTAGATTTTCAGAGTTCTCGAGTCTATGACGAATCTAAACATGTGGTCTGCGGCACACCTTAATTATCACACGCCGTGATACACGAAACCACAAGGGGCACACTTTGTAAACAGACGGAAATTCCGACCTGTTCAGTCACTTTACATAAAAAAAACTTCTTGTTGACTCGTCGCAGAACTCACTTCTCTCTTCTCCTTCAAAAATCTCTCATTAAAAAAATCCGTCAAGGGTATCATCCGTCAGCATGATAGTTCCAATATATATATATATATATATAATCTGACTTACCATTCTTTGACGCAGTAGCTCCAAGGTGGGCCAAATATATCTGTCTATTGTATTCTTTTTACGAGATGGGATTGTCAGCCCTGCGCCCAAAACTTTACACTCATATTTTAGACTGGGAACTACGGTTTAAAGTGGATTCCGAACCACTACATACATAAGTTAATACGCACGAAAATTTTTATCAATATCGGTCCAGCCCTTTAGGAGGAATTCAGTGACAAACACACGTACAGAAGAATTATATCTATTGTAGCGCCACCTAATGGGTTCAGTTGGGAATCTAAACCATCCAGGGACCCACTCAAACACACACGAAAAATTTCATCAAAATCGGTCCAGCCATTTAGGAAGAGTTCAGTGAGAAACACACGTACAGATAAACACGATTGCAGTGGCACTTACTTGGTCCAATTGTGAATCTAAACAATCCAGCGACCCACTGAAATACACGCACAAAATTTCATCAAAATCGGTCCAGTCGTTTAGGTTTGGTTTGTCACTCTACAGTCATCTTGTGCACACGTAGGCTAAACAGACCTACCGGGACCTACAGTTTAAAGTGGATTCCAAACCACTCCCAAACATCCAAGCCGCCGCCAGGATTAGAACCTGGTGCCTGTGGCACCAAAGGCCAGAGCGCTAGGTAATTGGCGCCAGCCATTTAGGAGTTCAGCGACAAAGACATGTACAGAAGTATTATATATATATAAATATTTAAAATGGGCCTGATGGCCGAGTGGCTAGCGCTCTGTACCACAGGTTTCGGATTCGAGTCTCGGCGATGCCATGAAAGTTTTGTAGTGGAAATCGGAATTCACTTTAAACCGTAGGTCCACTTTAAACCGTAGGTCCCGTTTTGCCATGATCGTAGAGCAGTGCGGGGGTATTGTTCTCCGCGTCCGTAGCTTATCTTCAAGCTACAAGCACCTCCTTGTTAGTTCTAAGTGAGTAACGTCGGTGCAGCGCTTGCCTTAACGCATCCAAGACAACTGTCTGGATGCGTTAAGGCGCCAGCTGCATTAGAAAGAAAAAAGATTTAAAAAAGAAAACACAAAACAAATTACATACCTATTACAAAACCTAGTATTTTTTTTAACTTCAGATGATTTTTCCCCTAAGTAACAGTAATTGCATAATATATATATATATATATATTTATTTTTCAATTCCTTCTATTAGCTCACACTCTCTCTCTATATATATCTTGTTCAAATTTTCAATCGTTTATAAAATACTTCTTATTCATCCACTCAAGTTCAAATAAATTTTTTTTAACTTGTAGTGGAGGACACTTGATGTTGATACAGTTTTTTCAAATATTAATTCATTAATTAAATTAAATTAATTAATTTTAGTTTTTTTTTAGATTTAAGTTGCATATATCTACCAATAGATGGCGCCAGATAAGCTTAAAAAATGAATGATAATTATTTATAAAGGACTTTCTGCAATAGAGTGAAAAAAAAGTAGGAAATTGACTTTAAAATTTTTTTTTATATATTACTTGTTTTATGTAAACCTATCTGCAATCAATTTTATTTCAACTTGACATGACAGCTAAGATTTATGCTTCGTATTTATTTTAGATTTGCATCAAGTTTTTCTTGCCAATGACTGAAGTGTCAATACGAACGAATTTTCTCACCAAATCGCTCTAACAAGGGTGCCAAAAAAATACCCGAGTAACCGTTGTGTTAGCAAAGAATAATCACTTCCTCTTGGCGGAACACGATGCACGATAAGGCATTGTTCCTCCCTCTATTTTGATGGGAATAGCGTGAATCTAATGACGTCATTACGGTTTTTCCCACCCGTAACCGGAAGGGTAGCAAATAGCTGTCGCGTGAAACAGTTAAAGGTATTTTTCTCGACAGAAAAACTCCGATAAGGCGATTATGTCCGGTATACGTCAAATTTTTCCGTGACTTCCTCTGCATGGTGAATGAGTGATATCGCAAGCAACCCGCTGGAGAAAAAACAGTAAGTTACTCGTAGTTACTAAAACAGGATTTAGTTATAGAAAACGGTTTAGTGATATTCATGATAATGTACAGTTTTTTTATATGCTTTCATGATATTTATATCGCTCATTTGCAAAAAAAATAAATGATAGTTTAAAAAAACTAAAAAACACGCTTTTAGAGTGAATCAAACTAAAAAGTAAAAAATAATTGTTAACACAAGAATAAAATGACTGACGAGAAAATGAATGTCACTGTTCTAAAAGCGTGGGGTGCTCGATATCAGTCGTTATACCTTTTCACTAGTTTCATTCCGAAATGCAGAGTTAGTTTAAAAATGTCATACAAAGCACCTCACGCTTTTAACAGTGACATTCATTTTCTCGTCAGTCATTTTATTCTTATGTTAATAATTATTTTTTAATTTTTAGTTTGATTCACTCTAAAAGCGTGTTATTAATTTTTTTTAAACTACAATTTATTTTTCGCTTTTTAGTTCGATTTTTTAGTGTTTTTAAACTATAATTTATTTTTTACTCTTTAGTTTTATTAACTCTAAAAGCTTGTTTTTTAGGGTTAGTAAGAATATCACAAAAACAGTTGTTGAATTAACTATTAATTTGGATTGTGTAACATTTTTTTAATGAATAGTATACTAACGCCTTTATTCTATTACATTTTTTTATGAACAGTATCCTAACGCCTTCATTATATGCTGAAATATTGCATATTTTGGAGTTCTGTAGCTCTGATTTGGCATGTTTCGAAGCAACTTGGCTGCGCAAGCAGCCGCTACCTTCTATCTTGTTTCAGTACAAAGACGATGAAGAAATGCTTTGCGAGAAAAGAACGGTGAAGACTATTAGCAAGATTGCCGACTTTAATAAATAGTTTACTTAAGCCTTTATTTAAATGAAAAACTGCCTGTTTTGGAGTTCTGGTCGCTTTTCTTGTTAGCGATATAGGTCTATATAGATCTAAAATTATAGTAGTAATATAGTATGTAGTAAAATTATATCTTCTTAAATAATATGGCTAGCGAAATCAAATGGTTTATAAGACTCGTGTCTTTAAACTAATTTGATCCACTTTTTACTAACAATAAAATTTCAAATTGATGGTAAAAGAGAATTAGGCCAATTTTATTATTTAAAAGTGAATGATTTTCATAATAAATATTTAGTAAATCAATTATCATCAATAAAATAATTCAAAATAAAAATACCACTTTTTTAAAATCTACTTTATTATATAAAATTTTCTCCGTAGGATCGATGCTTGACTTGAATTGATTTTGTTGGTATTGTGAAGTTAGGGTTAATTGTGACCCGAATTGGGTCAAGAATTGACCTTATTTACCTGAATAATTATTGAATTAACTATTAATGTGCATTATGTAACTTTTTTTATAATGAATATTATACTTGAATTTTTAATCTAATGAAAAATTGCATGTTTTGGAGTTCTGTCGCTTTTTCTGTTAGCTATATAGATCTACGAGTATACAGGTCTAAAATTATAGATCTATCTTGTTAAATAATGTGGCTATCCACAATAGCTTATGAGACTTATGTCTTTGAACTACTAAATTTAGACACCACATTTTCAAACCAATTGTAAAAGAAAATTAGGTCAATGTAATTATTTAAAATTGAATGAGTTTCATAATAAATATTTAGTAAATCATTTAAAAAATAATAAAATAATTAATAATAAATCAATAAAATAATTCAAAACAAAAATGCTACTTTTTTTAAACCGATTTCTATATATAACATTTTTCTCTGACTGTTTTGGTGTCATCAAGTAGTGTCAATTCTTCATCTGAATTGATTAAAAATGATTTCCTCGGATTATTTTGGTGTCATGAAGTAGGGGCAATTCTTTACCTAAATTGATTAGAAATGATGATCTTGGGAAATGATTTATCATGAGTTAAATCCCACGGTAGGGTGTGGCTATCTCAACCTACATGCTGTTTGATCTGATTCTTATTTGATGACCTTTTTAAAAACTAAAGGAAGCTAAGGAATTAGCTTTAAGCCAGACTGTATACTAATGTAAGATTTTGTACTTTTTACAACTCAAAAACGTGAGAAAAGGGCTGGCATATAACTGTGAGAGGTCGATTTTAAAACCAGGAATATTAAGTTCTTCAGGATTGATTTGGTTTGTGGCTCTACGGTCGTTTTTTGCAGACCAGGATTCGAACCTGAAGCGACAACGGCCAGAGCGCTAGCCAGTTGGTCATCAGGTCGCAATTTCTTCAGAAACCATATAATGATAGTAAGTTGTCTAATTATATTGCTTTATAGTATTTCTAAAATTTGAATCTGATTTGTAAAGATTGGTCTGAGCTATTGCAATACAAATTAACTGTTATTGCTATGAAGCCACATGTTAGAATATCTGCAGAAAAAAAGGGTAAAATTATCTTTGGGTATCAAGGAATTTGTAGTTGTAAGGACAAAACGCATAATAGTTGTAGAATTAACTACTAATTTGCATTGTGCAACATTTTACTTTTAATGAATAGTATACTTGAACGCTTATTCTACTGAAAAACTGCGTGTTTTGGAGTTCTGTCGCTTTTCTCTTTAGCGATATAAATGCTGTTTATTTTCTTTTTATTCTACGCATTTCATATAATTACTACTACTACTACACCACACCACATCACTGTGCCTAGAGCTGAGTTGCCTCTTTACAGTTTGGAAATGATGCGGGTGAGAAGAAGTCTGATTGGGCTCTGTGACTTTCTACGATCATATGAGACCAGGACCTACAGCTTAAAGTGGATTCCAAAACACTACAAACATCCATGGCACCGCCGAGATTCGAACCCGATACCTGTGGTACCGAGCGCAAGCATTTCATATAATGCAGAATTTTGCTCAACTTCGGCCTGTTGGCCAATTGGCTAGCGCTTTGGCCTTTGGTAGCACAGGCTTCAGGTTCGAATCCTGGTCGTGGCATGAATGTTTGTGAGTGGTTCGGATTCTGTAGGTCCCAGTCTAATTAGCAAAAAATGGCCGTAGAGCTTCAAACTAAAGCAAACATAGGGTCTGATGACGAAGTGTCACAAGTTGCGGGTTTGACTTCAATTAAAAGATAACGTATTTTGGGAGAATTTAAATTTTGTGCATCCTTGATAACTCTGAATCTGCTACACAATATTTAAATATTATTTTCCACTGTTAAATGTAGTGCTATATTAACCATTCGTCTTGCTGCGAACCTCCATCTTAAAGAATGTATGGGCTTCAGGTTCGAATCTTGGCGGTGGCATGGACGTTTGCTAGTAGTTTGGAACGGTAGAGTGACAAACCAAATCAAAATTTAAGTCAAGTATTGTTATCTTAAAAATTATTATTTCATACAGGCCTTTTGATAGTTACCTATTAACCATTTAATAATTTACATATCTAATGTTTATAACTAATTAAAAGTTGCAAATTAATAAACCCTCGTTACCTTTTTTTTTGCTTTTATAAAAATTAAATTCAAATCATCTTAGTCGCAATAGACAAATTGGAATATCTTAAAATAACAAGCTATTAAACAAATAATATTTTTATCTCGGAATAAAATAATAAGACATTTATAAAATAAACTTCGATAATCACAGTTAAAGTTAAATTTTTGCTATTGATGGATTTAAGTAAAATATAAATTTTAGTTGTATTTGTTAAGCAAAAGGATAAAAAGCAGTTTAAATCCACTTTCTTGGCATAATTCAAATTTGACTCATTTAGTCCTAATTAAGGTTTTTTTCTTAATTTTGGAAAATATCTATATTGAAAAATCAATAAGGAATGTAGGAATTAGTGCAAAGTTATAATGCATCTTTTATTCTTTTAAAAATTAAAGTTTTTCTAGAAATAAAAATAAATTTAGCTGAAAAATTATGATATGCGAGGGTGTAAAAGAGCGAATTTATATGAATCAGCTATTTTCAATTTTATAAAAATATAGTTGATTTTATTAAACTTATTTTACTACATGAACACTGATATTTTACTTTTCTATAAAAAAAAAAGACATGACTTTTGCTTTTTAAATTTTATAAATAAAATAACATTGAACAAAAGAGCTTTTATTAAACAATTTTTTTGAAAGTTTTTTTTTTCAAATCTCAATGTTATTTGAAACAAAATCCATTCTTATGTATAAAAGGATTACAAAGGTCATATGACAGGAAAAAAATCTGAATTTCTTGGATTCTTTAATCAAAACTATCCCGGGAACAATGTTGTTATTCTACATTCTGTTATACATCAAGATGCTTTGTGTAAATCCGCATTGAATATGAAACCCGTGCTTGATTCAGTTGTGAAGCTTGTAAATACTATTCGATCTCGTGGGCTTACTCACAGGCAATTTCCAGATTTTCTTCTGTCCATGCAATCTGAATACTCTGATGTACTGCATTACACGAAAGTAAGGTGGCTTAGTGCAGGATGTGTTTTCGGGCGAGTTTGGCAGCTGAAAGACGACATTGTGTCATTCTTCCATGAGCAGTGTTCTTCTATGAGAAACAGTGTTCTGCGGAGTGCGAAATGTTAAAAGTTACAGAATGGCTTGGCTTTCGGACTTTGCATTTTTCACAGATCTTCTTTGTCATATGAGCAACTTGAATGTCAAGATGCAAGGGAAAAATCAATTTATCGACGATATCTGAGCCCATCTCAAAACTTTTAAACTAAAACTTAATCCGTTTTCTGGGCAGTTAGCTAAGAATGACTTGTCTCATTTCCCGAGGTTAAAATCAATACCCTCAGAAAATGAAAAGAAGCTTAAGAATTATGGAGATAGCTTGAAAAAACTGCATTTTGTGTTCGAACGCAGATTTCAAGATTTCAGTGCCATTCAAACAAAATTGGATATTTTTACCATACCTTTCAACGTACACTGCGTAAAAAAAATAAAAGGACAGTGTTTTTTTTTTCCAATTAATATCTCTTATTTTCTCCTAACTACCAGATATTTATGCAGATTTAGTTTAATGACCCTTTTTTTTTATTTTAGGCAAAAATTAAACATCTACCACTAATATTAATAATAAAATTAGTATATATAATTTCCGATGCGTAAAAAAAGTAGAAGGACACTTGCTAATATATTTAATTTAGTGATTTTGTACTTTGTTTTATCCTTTTCAGTCAAAAAAAATCTAATTTGTTTAAAAGTTACGCTGTTTCTCCATTCTCAGAAATGCCTAAAGGAATACCTTTGAACGATTTTCAAAAAGGCCGAATTTCCGCATATCAAAATGATGGTAAAGGTGTCAGAGAGATTGCTCGATTGTTGCAGGTGAGCCCCAATACAGTTTCAAACTTTATCAGAAATCCTTATAAAAATGGAATGAAAAAGAAGACTGGTAGACCGAAAAAGTTACCACCACGTGATGAAAGAAAACTTGTTCGTGTGCTTAAGAAGAACAAAGGAAGTGTTTCAAAGGCAAGAAATCAAGCAGGACTTAATCATGTGACGAAACAAACGGTTTACAACTATATTAAAAGATCTAAAAAATTCATTTTCAAAAAACGGAAACATCATCCTAAGTGGACACAAGCTCACATTGATAACCGTTTAGCGTGGGCTAAGGAGCACATGTCCTGGACTACAGAATGGACTTCTGTGATATTTTCCGATGAAAAGAAATTTAACTTAGACGGTCCAGACGGATATCAGCACTACTGGTATTGTCTGGGGAATGAAGACGAATACTATTCAACACGACAAATGGGAGGAGGGAGTTTAATGGTTTGGTTGGCTGTTGGATACGGAGGAAGGACAAGTCTGGTTTTCTTAAATGGTAGGCAAAAACATACAGACTACATTCAAGTGCTGAATTCCGAGCTTCTTTCTTATGGCTCTGACTTGGGGAGTGAAGAGTGGAAGTTTCAGCAAGACGGAGCTTCCCTTCACACCGCGACTGGAGTCAAAAATTGGTTCCTAACAAATAATGTGGATGTTTTACCATGGCCAGCCAAAAGTCCTGACCTTCATATAGTGGAAAACATCTGGGCAATGCTAGTTCGTCGAGTTTATACTGATGGAAGGCAATTTGATTCGCTAACTCAGCTTCGAGAAGCATTGAATGACTCGTGGGACAATTTTTGTCAAACAGAAGTTCAATGTCTATACAATTCACTTCCAAACAGAATATTTGAAGTTATAAAGGCCAATGGGAAGAACATTGCTTATTAAAATCACTATTTTTTCATTCATTATAATGCTGTCCTTCTACTTTTTTTACAAATTTTCAAAAAAGATAAACTATTTTTGTTGCCATTAATATTTTATGTTTGAATATCATAATTCTGATGTTAAAATTGTATTTTTAAAATATTTGTAAAATGTTTCTAATAAAAAATTTTAGTAAAAATAAAATATTTTTCGGTTATTGTTACAAAATCAAGTGTCCTTCTACTTTTTTTACGTAGTGTAAATTGTGAAACAGTGAGGGCAGATTTGCAGGTTGAATTAACTGAGTTGCAATCTAACAATCATCTCGAGCAGTTGTTTCTAAGTATGCCAAAGTTAGAGTTTTGCAAATCATTTTCGAAAGTAAGTTTCCCAAATGTAATATCTCACGGCCAGAAAATCAGTGTTATGTTTGCTTCATCTTATATATGGGAACAAGTGTTTTCAACTAGGAACCTTAGAAGGAATTATTTCAGAAGTAGACTGACAGAGGAGCATTTAGCCTCGTTCCTTAGAATCAGTACATCTCCCATCGAACCTCTATATAAGGGACTTTTAAAAATGAAATCACAATTTCATTCATCTCATTAACATATTTAAATTGTAATACTTGTATAGTGATTTTTAAAATTTTAGAAAAATTTATGTTGGCCCGCCAAACTTATTTTTTTCGATTGTTGGCCCGCGATCGAAAATGTTTGCCCATCTCTGGTCTACACCAAATCCGCCAGCGGATGGAACTTTAATGCTCACCAGCGGTGCTCGTTACTATTGATTCGAAACACATGATTCGAAAGAACATTTAAAAACTTAGTTACATAGAAGATCGGACATGTTAATTTTTCCCACAAGAAGTTCAAGCTTTGGTACAAAGGTTTTTCTCAGATTTTTAACAAATTTTTGATCGCTTTATTGCTTAAAATCTGGGGAAAAACACGTATAAAAAGAATTGAAATTTGTAAAATCGCCATCCGCAGACCAAAGAAATTCATTTGTAGCTTTGAGACAATTTAAGATGTTTAAATAAATAATGTTATCATACCCATAAAGATAAAATTTCTTTCTTGAAGTCATTCGATGTTGGCAACATACTTCTAATCTATGTCCTTGATCATTTTTTCCTATGAAGTATCTTCATTATTCAAAATTTTCATATAGCATACTTCTCTTATTGTAGATTAATACGGAGATCCTTGGCCGCCACTAGCTCTTTCATTGTAAAATGTTGAAACATAGCGGTGGTCTCATGCCCTTTGAGTTAATAAGCAAAATAGATAATTAAATGCCCTTTTTTTTAAAAAAAGAGAATTATTTATTTAATAAAATTATAAAATGAAAAATAACAAAAATTTCAAAACTGTAGATGTTGACGAAATCAGTTGCTTGTAATAAAAAAAATATATAAAACAGAACATAGCATACTTTTTGCTTGTTTGCTCGATCTAGGATCAACCTCGATATAAGGTTTCGCATGCAATTTAGTATAGTAGAAAACAATTCACGGTGGGTGTGATCATATGTCTAGAATTAGATAACCTTAGCGTTAAATGATGAACTAAGAAAATTAAGGAAATCTGATACAAAAAATGCTTTTAATATAGCATATAAAAGCAAAAACAAAAAGAAAAAAAAGGTTTTCCCCTAGCTAAAAAAGGAATGGTTTGTCGCTCTACGGTAATGGTATTGCATACTTTAGGCTAATTAAACCGGGACCTTTTAACGTAGATTCCGAACCACAAACAAACATCCATGCTATCGAGCCAAAAGCATCTGGTACCAAGGGCCAGAGCATTAGCCAATTGGCCATCAGGCTGCGCTAAAAGAAAACAATGTTTTGTGGTATTCTCAGATAAGTCATGTGATATTTGTTTTTTAAAAATTCCTTTTTCTAAAATTATGATTCTTATTTCTTTTTGTCTGATTTCTTCTCAAGTGTAATGGGTCGAGTCCTGATAGTTGCATGGATATTTGTTGGTGGTTCGAAATCCACGTTAGACTGTAGGTCCCGGTCTATTTAGCTTAAAGTGTGCACAAGATGACCATAGAGCGGCAAACCAAACCGAATCTCATGAGTAATTGGATATATTGAGATAAAGCAGCTAACGCGAGCATAAATCTGAAAGCAAGTCAAATCAAGTCAAGTTAGAAGTATGAAATAACTTCTGGTATATAATTCACCTTCAAAATTTTGAGCACAATCTGACTAGCGCTGACTTCGATTTGCTTTCACTTTTTTTTCACGTGTTTAGTTTTAAATATTTCGTCCCAATCGATCTCATCTTCTAAGATATCCATACTATATTCACACATACACTGAAGTGACAAAAGTCATGGGATACCTCTTAACATCGTGTCGTCCCTCCTTTCGCCCGGCGAAGTGCAGCAACTCGACGTGGCATGGACTCAACAAGTCGTTGGAAGTCTTCTGCAGGAATATTGAGCCATGCTGTCTCGATAGACGTCCATAACTGTGAAAGCGTTGATCGTGCAGGATTTTGGGCACGAACAGACCTCTCGATGATGTCCCATAAATGCTCGATGGGATTCATGTCGGGCGATCTAGGTGGCCAGATCATTCGTTGGAATTGTCCAGAATGTTCTTCAAACCAATCGCGAACAGTTGTGGCCCGGTGAAATGGCGCATTGTCATCCATAAAAATCCCATCGTTGTTTGGGTACATGAAGTCCATGAATGGCTGCAAGTGATCTCCAAGTAGCTGAACATAAGCATTTCCAGTCAATGTTCGGTCCAGTCGCACCAGAGGACCAAGTCCATGCCATGAAAAAACAGCCCACACCATTACGGAGCCACCACCAGCTTGAACAGTGCCTTGCTGACAGTTTGGGTCCATGGCTTCGTGGGGTCTGCGCCACACTCGAACCCTACCATCAGCTCTTACCAACTGAAATCGTGACTCATCGGACCAGGCCACGGTTTTCCATTCATCTAGGGACCAACCGATATGCTCACGTGCCCACGAGAGTCGCTGCAAGCGATGTCGTTCTGTCAGTAAAGGCACTCGAGTCGGTCTTCTGCTGGAATAGCCCAAGAAAGCCAAATTTCTCCGCACAGTTCTAACAGACAAGTCCCTTGTACGTCCCACATTGATTTCTGCGGTTATTTGACGCAGTGTTGCTTGTCTGTTAGAATTTACGACTCTTTGCAGACGTCGCCGGTCTCGGTCGTTAAGTGCAGGCGGTCGACCACTGCGCTGTCCATGGTGGGATGTTATGCCTGAAATTTCATACTCTCGGCACACTCTTGACACAGTGGATCTGGGAATGTTGAATTCCCTAACGATTTCCGAAATGGCATGACCCATGCGTCTAGCTCCAACTAACATTCCGCGTTCAAAGTCTGTTAATTCCCGTCGTGCGGTCATCATCACGTCAAAACCTCTTCACATGAATAACTTGAACAGAAATGAAAGCTCTGCG
>BPLQ01014614.1:148952-163352 GCA_021605075.1 Caerostris darwini
TTCTAACAGACAAGTCCCTTGTACGTCCCACATTAATTTCTGTTGTTATTTGACGCAGTGTTGCTTGTCTGTTAGAATTTACGACTCTTTGCAGACGTCGCCGGTCTCGGTCGTTAAGGGCAGGCGGTCGACCACTGCGCTGTCCATGGTGGGATGTTAGGTCTGAAATTTCATACTCTCGGCACACTCTTGACACAGTGGATCTGGGAATGTTGAATTCCCTAACGATTTCCGAAATGGCATGACCTATGCGTCTAGCTCCAACTAACATTCCGCGTTCAAAGTCTGTTAATTCCCGTCGTGCGGTCATCATCACGTCAAAACTTCTTCACATGAATAACTTGAACAGAAATTAAAGCTCTGCGAAAGCACTGCGCATTTATACCTGTTCTACGCGATGCTACTGCCATCTGAAAATTTGCATATTGCTATGCCATGACTTTTGTCACTTCAGTGTATCTTGATATAAGTTTTAAATCTAAGCGATGAATCATCATCATCATTGGCAGACCATCCCTCGGAAGAGGATTTATACTCCGAGCTGGCCAGTCAACATAGCCAATATTATTCGGGAGCACCACGATAGTTGATTCACTTGTACTCTTCAAGGGATACGACAACGACAACGCTTTTTCTTGTGCTAAAACCACCGATACTACTATGCTAATTTTTCGAATGAAAAGGCAAGCAGATTTCAGAATTATTTTGTGCTCACTCATTCGACATCAAAGAAAATGAATCTTTTTCTTTCTAATTTGATTCGCACGTTAACACCATTTGTTAACATAAAAGTTTAGGTTGAGCAGTTAAACCATAATGAATTTTTCCTATTAAGTCGACGACCTTTAAAGCTATGCAAAATGCACTCTTTTGTGCCACGTTTATGCTAGCACCATCTATATTATTATGCTGTCGGCATCTTTATAAAAAAAATGTAGAAGAAAATATAGAATCTTGACTTGATTTTGATGGGGAAAAAATCCCACTTTCAAAAAAAAAAAAAAGCACAGATAAAAGTAATTGCTTGAATTAACGACTTGTTCATGGTTTAAAAAACACTTAATTTCGAAATTATTGTGCCACTGTCAAAATATAATTAATAGGCGCGACATGATCAGTGTCTCCATTTACTGAGTTATTCTTTTTTTTGAAATTTATATTTCTTTTAAAACTGACATTGAGCCATTTTAACAATATACCTTACAAAATAACATAGTTGCATAAGGTTATCTTATCAAAATATATGGATCCAAAGGGCAGGGAAAAAAAATAGGAATTAAAAATGTAATATTTGTATTTAATGGATAAAAAAATTCTTATCATTTTCAGTTGATGTTTTTGAAGAAAATTTATGTTTTTCTTACATTCTTTTTTTTTTATTAATTTTTTCCAAGTATAGATAAAAAACAAATTCAAATCTAGTATAGAAAAAACTAAGTAAAAATAACTAAATATGGATAAAAACATTCATTTTGGACATCGTTTTAGATATTTGGACATCGTCATTCAACTAGCATCTAAAAAAATCATATAAAAATATCAAAAATGTATACATTCATGAAATTAAAAAAAAATTAGAGCTCCACATAAAAACAATTGAAAATAAAAATTACGGAAAATACAATTTAAATTGCAATATTTTATTTCTTTCACTTAAAATTAAGAAAAATATATCAGAAAAGAAAAAAAATTACTAACCAAGTTTCATGAAATATATTTTATGTACAGCATCTTAATTTACTCATTGTATTTAAACTTAAATCGTGCATTTGTAGTTAAAGTTTCGAAATATTTTTATTTCAAGTATGATTAATTATTCACTTATATGAATTTCATCAAAGACAAATACAAAAAAAATCGCCCGTCCTTTTAAAAATTTTAGAATATTTTTACGGAACATTTTTATCCGAATAATACAACAAGTACAAAAAAGAATCTTTCGTTCTTTACAAATTTTTGGAATATTCTTATAGAATATTTTTATCCGAATACTTCAACAAAAGCAAAAAAGTCTGCCGTTCTTTTAAAATTTTCGGAATATTTTTATGGGCCATTTTTATCGGAATACTACTACTACAAAAAAAATCTTCCGTTCTTTTAAAATATTTGGATTGAAAAAAAATTATTTCATGAAAGTCAAGGTTAAAATAATAATCGTCGGAATTTTCAAAGAATGGCAACCAACACTGCAAACGATATTTTTTTTTTAATGTTGTTTGGCTGGTCAAAAGCAATTAAACAGTTGCCGAGAGAACCCACTTAAATTGAAGTGTTATTTCTAAAAAGTATTGAAGTAAGAGTATTTAAAAAATACGTTAATTTTAATAAATTATTTTAGTAAAATAATTAATAAAAATTCATTATCTAATTCCTTAAACAAAATTCTATTAGATACTTTTTTCGCTCCTTATTTTCTGAGTTTCACCACCGTTTGAGGGGCAAAATTGGCAAGCAGCCAAATCGGACGGATTCAAAGTGTCACAATAGGGAAGAAAGGTATTTTTTAAAAAAACGCTTTAGTTATAAAAAAATAATTGTAACTTTTCATAATTAAAATTTTAAATTAATGAGTATGTGGAGGTTTTTGGGTATATTTATCCTATAGGTACTCCGAAACAGATACTTCCGTTGCCAAATTGTTTTGCACCGCTTATGTCTGACAATCACCTCTAATACGTATTCGATTCGTCCATTTCCCCTTTAAACCGGATGTTTACGCTTCCACATAATTGGTGATCGAACTAAATACTTCTATAAAATTAATCTGTAATAATCATTTCCCTCTGAAAATTCTCTCAGTGTTATAATCAATAAAAGTGATTAAGAATAAATTATTGCGAATGATATTAAAATTTTGAAAAAAAATATATCAACTGATTTTCCAATTATTACTCATCATCATTATTGGCGCAACATCCCCATGGTAGGCCAAGGCTGTCGGACTACTGGCAGATTTCGAGACATGAGATGTTTTCTTTTTAGAGGTAGGATTGTCATCCCTACGCCCAATGTTCTGAAGTCATAATGTACCTACTGTTTAAAGTGGATTACAAACCACTACAAACATCTATGGCACCAACAGGACTCGAATCCGAAACCTGTAGCATCGATCGCTATTCATTTGGCCATCACCAGCCAACTATTACTATAACAAATATTTGTTATATATACCCTGCTGTTCTAATGCAGCCGGCAATACAGAGACAGTAAATCTTTATGGCATAAGAAAGGGCTGCGCAGCTGTTACTCATTTAGCACTACTCGGAAGATATGCTACGGACGCGAGTTGCACTTCCCCCACAACGCTCTACGATCCTATTAGGATCGGGACCTACGGCTTAAAGTGGATTCCGAACCACTACAAACATACACGGCACCTCCGGGACTCGAACCTGAAACCTGTGGTACCGAGCACCAGAGCGGTAGCCACTTGGTCACCATGTTCCCAAATATATATCCTTATTATTACATTTTAAAAGGGTTGAAAAACGACATTTCTCTGGCGCATCGGGATGCGTATCCATAAAAACTTGGCCAATTATGATCAATAATATATTGAAATGTGTACTTTGATAATCATCTTGCTTTTGTTGGGCTATATACATTAGCAATTTATTGATCTTTTTTCTTTCGCAAAATACAAATGGAATATAATGGATGTTTTAGGAAATGGTGTTGTCATACTTACAATCAGAATAATCTTAAGTTGATATTTTTTTAAAAAGATTCCCCGTTACTTTTTACCTCTAACCAATATATTGCTGTATGTGTTTTCCATGACTGATTATTTATCATCTATTTTTGAGTCGAAATAGTTTTTATTGCATCTTAATTTTCTTCTATATAAATAAGAAGCAATAAAGATAGTAATAACAAAGATTAAATCAAGGTTGCACTGATTTGAGGTGACCACGAATTGCACATGCTCATTGCAACTTACCCACAGGATGCGCAAAAGAATAAAAAGAACGATAGAAAGAAGCACGCAAGAATTATCTAGCATACATTTCTTTTATTTATGCATATTGCAAAACAAGTAATATAAAAAAAAAATGTTAAAGTCAATTTCTACCTTTTTTCACACTCTATTGCAGAAAGTCCTTTATAAATAATTTTCATTCATTTTTTTAAAGTTTATCTGGCACCATCTATTGGTAAATGCATGTAACTTAGATCTAAAAAATACTAAAATTAATGAATTAAATTTAATTACTGCATTAATATTTGAAAAAACTGTATTAATATCCAGTGTCATCCACTACAAGTTCAAAAAAAATGTATTTGAACTGGAATAAAAAGAAGAATAAAAAGTCTTTTATGAACGATTGGAAATTTGAACAAGATATATATAAGGAGAGTGTGAGCTAATAGAAGGAATTGAATAAATAGTGTAAAAAAAGAAAATAAAGAATTTGATGCGTGATATTTCCTTTATTTAATACCTGTTCCAGCATTTGGATCAATTGTTCCGCTTATTAATTAAGCTTAAATATGGTGGGGCATTTTTTTTTATATTCATGGCTAAAAGTACTTATACACTAACCTGTGTTAATCTGAACAAGCTTAACAATTTAGGTGTATTATTTTGAAATAACACTACATCTATTTTATTAACTTTATTAATAATTTTTTATTTAATTAATAATAATTTAATTATTTTTTAAGAATTAATAATTAATAATATCATAGAATATACCTTGATGTCTTTTATTAAATAAAACTAAAATTGTTGATAGCAAGTTAACAATAAATTACAATTAAAACATTTTTTTTTATGTGTGTGTGTAACATCGGTAGGCCCCCCAGGCACCCTTACGTAAAAAAGGTAAAATCGTCACGAATAGCCTACAGACGGTTAATGAGTTAATGAGAGGAAGATTATGCCTTTCGGGAGAACTTTTAGGGTGACTGCCTGCACTTGTATGTCGTATGGGGAACAAACAGGAAAATCCCAATATGCACCCGACTATTGATGAGAGACGCTTTTTAGACATAGTGTCACAATCGCCATAGAGTCTCCTACATGAAACGCACTTTTGTCAATCAAACATTATGCATAAATATGTCAAAAAATATTTGACAGAACAAGATTGAGAAAAGAGTATTTATTTAGAAATATTCTTCAAATTAAAAAGTAAATTCATAAAATTAGTATTAAATTTTCAATATAATTTTTATTCATTTTTTTTTTTGTCTCTTCGCCTTAAAATTATTTTATTCACCATCTAAACACTTTATATTTACATGTATTATATATATATATACATATATATATATATTGCATATTTGTATGTCGTTTATTTTAGAATAAAGGAAAAATGTATTGCTCTTGTTGTCTATGTTAATTTGGTCGTGAATAAATAGAAGGTTATTTTTTTTTTAAAATATTAAATTTAAACTTTTGATAATGGTTTATGTGGATATTTGATTTTATAGTAAAAATTATTTACTAATTTATAATAATTAAAATTTATTTAAAAAATTAAATATTTACTTACTACTATGTCCAAAAAGTGAAACCAACTTTCAATTTAAATTTCCTGGGCTTATTTCAATTTTTTTTTTCTTTTTTAGGTTGCTGGCACTGTCCTTGACATCTGTGCGACATTTGACGTCAAAATATTTATTAGTGTTTCAGTTACGCTTGGCTTTGTGAGACTCTAAAACTGATTCCGGCGATTTTTGAAATGTCTGAATTAATTGAGCAAAGAACTTTGTTTGCGGAAACGTATAGAATGTTGCAGAAGGCATTTGGTGAACATTCGTATATCGGAAAGAAATGTTTACAAGTAGTATAAACAGTTCAAAGAGGGCTGAGAACGCGTTCAGAACGAAGAGCCCTCTGGCCGACCATCCACCTCAACCGACGTAGCTCACGTCCAAAAAAAAATTAAAGATTTGGTGCTTGCACACCGTCGATTTACAATTAGAGACCTTGCTAATGACGTTGGAATTTCAAAAGGATCGGTCAATTCCATTTTGGGCCTCAAATACGTCCAATCTCGATTGGTACCAAAAATACTGAATGCGCCAGCTCACACTGCATTGATTCTTCGTGACTTTTTCGCCAAAAATGAAACCCATATCATTCCATTCACACCGTGCGACTTCTGGCTATTCCTTAAACTCAAAAGACCACTCCAGGGACACCGTTTTGTGTCGAGTGAAGAGATTCAACGTGAATCGGCGCGCGCTTTGTAGGCCATCGCTGCCGATGACTTTTTAGCATGCATTGAGGATTGGAAAAAAAGTTGGCATAAGTGCATTGTGTCCGGAGGCGATTACTTTGAAGGCGATGAAATAAAGTTGGAAGAATAATTAAAGAATTTTTTGGAAAAAAAAATGATTGATCTTACGATTAGGGCACAGTAGTAAATGAGTTTTACCGCTTTGACTGGGTTTCGTTAATTATCATCGAAGATGGGAATTTGAGTCATAGCAGCATGATTGGAACATTTGATTTTTCACTGGAACAGTTCAACACACTTCGCAATCTTAATTTGATTGTGACCAACTAGAAGGTTATTCTAATATTAAAAAATTCAATTTAAATTTTTGATGCGGATTTATGTGGAAATTTCATTTTTATTTACTAATTAATAATAATTCAATTTATTTGAAAAAATTAAAAATTTATATGTGCTATTGTTGTCTATGTTAATTTGATTGTGAAAAACAAGAAGTTACTTTAATACAAAAAAATTCAATTAAAATTTTTGATAAGGGTTTATGTGGATATTTGAGTTTATAGTAACATTTACTTATTAATTTATAATAATTAAGATTTATGAAACAATTAAATTTGAAATAATTAAATACTTATATGCATTTTTCTTATTGTCTATGTTAATTTGGTTTTGAACAACTAGAAAGTTATTTTCATATAAAAAATTGAATTTAATTTTTTGATAAGTGTTTATGTGGATATTTAATTTGTATTTACTAATTAATAATAATTAAAATTTATTTGAAAAAATGATATATTAAATACTTACATGTGTTGTTCTTGTTGCCTATACTAATTTGATTGTGAACAACTAGAAGGTTATTTTATGTAAGAAAATTCAATTTAAATTATTTGATAGGAGTTTATGTGGATATATGATTTTATAACAAAATTTATTTAATGTATTAATTATGTAGAAATTACCTAATTTTTGCATCGTTTATCAACATAAGTCATATTTGAATAATCAAATTGTTTAATAAACCAATAATTAAATAAGTTGTGAAATTATCTAATACTTTTAGCTATTATTTATATATTTTATTTTAATTTTCTACTTTTTACTTATATATATATATATTTATATTTTAAAATTGCAGCCACAATCATAATTTCACCATTGATAATATTAAAATGTCCCCAAATAAAAGTATTGGTTAGTTTAACATTATTTTAAACATTTTGTCTCAGATGTGAACTTTTTTAATGTTACCATTTTGAGCCCCCATCTTTTTTAAATTGTTTCCTTTTGAATTATTATGGTAAATTTTAGATAAATTATTTATTTTTTAAAAATAATTGTGTAAATTATTTATTTTTAGCAAGTTTTATTAGGAAAATAAATTATTTTCCTAATAAAATTTATCACAATTAAAAATGCATTGCTTCTATGACATATTGAGTTTCAATTATAAAATTAATTAATCATGTACTGCGACAAAATGGCGATATTGTCCAGTTAAGTAAGGCGATAAGAATTGGGCTTTACTGAATCAGCCAGTTAACGGAATGATAAGGATTTAAATGGGGTTTTACAAGCAGTTATTTGAAAAAATTAAATAAACACCAATTCTAATTCGATCTATTAATTACAGGAACTCCTCCCCCAATTTCCTAATAAGCTATTGGATTAATTTATTATTATTATTATTAATTGGATTAATTTATTTTTATTTGTTATTGATTTTACTAGGAAAACAAATTATTATCCTAATAAAATTTACCGTAATTAGAAATGCAGTACTTCTAGTAATAGTGCAACGCTATAGCGTTTCAGTTGTAAAATTAATTAATTAATTATTTACTATGAAGAAATGGCGATGTCCAGTAAAGTGAAATAATAAGAACTGGGTTTTACCGAATCAGCCAATTAGCAGAATAAGAAATTAAATGGGGTTTTACAATCTGATATTTGAAAAAATTAATTAAACACCAAGGCTAATTTGATTAATTTATCATTATTTATTATTAATTTTATTAGGAAAAAAATTGCTTTCCTAATAAAATTTACCCTAATTAGAAATGCATTAGTAATTACTTATAGTAATAATACAACGCCTACAGCTTTTCAGTTATAAAAATAATTAATTAATTACTATGTCGAAATGGCGATAGTGTCCAGTTAAGTATGATGATAAGAACTGGGTTTTACCGAATCAGCCAATTAGCGTAATAATAAGAAATTAAATGGGGTTTTACAATCTGTAATTTGAAAAAAATTAAATAAACGCCAATTCTAATTCGATCTATTAATTACAGGAACTCTTCCTCTAATTTCTTATTAGGCTTTTGAATTAATTTATTATTATTATTAATTGAATTAATTTATTATTATAATTAATTGAATTAATTTATTGTTATTTATTATTAACTGAATTAATTTATTGTTATTTATTACTAATTTTATTAGGAAAACAAATCTTTTTTCAAATGAAATTTACCGTTATTAGAAATACAGTACGTCTAGCGGTACCTAAAAATGCTATTTACCGTTATAAATGCAGTACTGTAGTGCAACGCCTATAGCGTTTCAGTTATAAAATTAATTAATTAATTATTTACTATGACAAAATGGCAATATTTTCCAGTAAAGTGAGATGATAATATTTGGGTTTTACAATCAGTTATTTGAAAAAAATTAAATAAACGCCAATATTAATTTGATCTATTAATTACAGGAACTCCTCTTCCAATTTCCTAATAGGCCATTGGATTAATTTATTATTTATTAATAATTTTATTAGGAAAACAAATTGTTTTCTTAATGAAATTTAATAATAGTAATTAGCAGTAATAATAATACCATAGTTAGAAGTACATTACTTCCAGTAATAGTTCAACGCCATATAGAGTTAGTTACAAAATTAATTATGTACTATGACGAAATGGTGATATTGTCCAGTTAAGTATGATGATAAGAATTTGGTTTTACCGAATCCGCCAATTAGCTGTATGATAAGAAATTAAATGGGGTTTTTCAATCTGTTACTTTAAAAAGTTAAATTAACGCCAAGGCGAATTCGATCTATTAATTACAGGAACTCCTTCAATTTCCTAATAGGTCATTGGAAAAACACTAGCATCTGATTGATTCGAAATTTCCGACGGAGAACTTCCGGTCGTGAGTGCTACTTATTCGCCACCGAGATTTATTGTTTTGTATCTGTATCGCTAACCTCGACACGATGTGGGCCTTCTCTGTATTGTTCTCAATACTTCTTTGTACTGCAGTATCTGCAAATGGTAAGTGTGCTATAATCTCTTTCATATTAACTACTTACCTTCAGAAGTATTTATTACTGTTCTTTTTCAGGGATTGTTTTTAAAGTTTTTAATTAATTATATTGTGTTGTTTGTTGTTAAGAATGCTCGCTATTTTATGAATTAGTAGCATAACGTATTATAATAAACGTTTGAATTTAATTAATAAATGCTTTTAAATGAAGTCGTGTTTAGAATAAGAAATTCGTCTTGCTGTATTTTATTTACAATATTTATGCACATAGTGAAATATGCAAATTATATTTAATTAATAGTATAGATTTTGGTTGGGTTTGTCGCTCTACTGTCATTTGTAGCACACTCTAGACTACTTAGACCGGAACCTATAGTTTTCCGAAACACTACTACACCGCACCACAACACTGTGCCTAGAGTTGCCCCTTTACAGTTTGGAAATGATGTGAGTGAAAAGTCTGACTGGGCACCGTCACTCTCTACAGTCATATGAGACCGGACCTGCTGCTTAAAGTGCATTCTGAACCATTACAAATATACTTGCCCCGCCGGGATTCGAACCCGAAACCTGTGGTACCGAGCTCTAGCCACTCGGTCATCAGGCATCATTCTGAACCAATAACAAACATCCTTGGCATCACCACGATTCGAACCTGATGACTGTGGTACCAAAGGCTAGAGCTCTAGCCAGTTGGCCATCAATCTGCCAACTAATAGTATAAAATTATATTCTGACGCTAGGCGCGACAGGTTTTGGGGTAGAGTCCCGGTGGTGGCATGGATGTTTGTAGTGGTTCGGAATCTACTTTAAATCGTAGGTGCCGGTCTAATATGACAGTAAAGCGTTGGACGTGAGGATGAAAACTCTACCCCATAAGAAAAGAAAAACATCTCCCATCACGTAATCTGCCAGTAGGCACACGACCTTGGCCCACCATGGGTTGTTGTGTCAATGATGATGCTGATAATGGGAATAGGGAGTCCGTCTTTCTGCATTTTCTTTACAATATTTGTGCACATATTTTTTTCTTCTTTCTAATGCAGCTGGCAAACACTTAGACAGCTTGGTCTTGAATGCCTTAAGGCAGCGCTGCACAGCAGTTACTCACTTTGCATTACCTAGGGGGGCGAGTGTAACTTGAAGATAAGCCACGGAAGCGGAGTCACACTACCCCCGCAACGCTCTACGATTCTATTAGACCGGGACCTACGGTTTAAAGGGGATTCCGAACCACTACAAACATCCATAGCACCGCCGGGACTCGAACCCGAAACCTGTGGTACCAAGCGTATTTGCTCTGCCTTTTTCAATGATCTAATTCGATGTTAGCGTCTATTTAAGAACTCGATGAATGCTGCTATTTCTTACTCTAGTACCAAAACTCACTGCAGAATTAAATATCATTATTAATGATACAAATATACATTTTCTTACGCATAATACAAATATGGCCTAGTAGCTCTTAAAAAGATCTATAGTATATTCCTATGACAAATATTTTTGATCTGCCTTTTTCAATGATTTAATCGAAGTTAGACTCGATGAATGCAGCTATCTCTTACTCTAACACCAAATCTTACTGTAGTAATCATCCAGTTGGTAGTCCTTATAATTCACTACAAGTATTACAAATGCATTTTTTACGTTAAAAAGATATATTAAATTTTTTTTTATGTATTTTTATGCGGTGGTGTGATCTGGTAATAGAAGACAAAAATAGACAAAAATTATATAAAATTACAGTACAACAAATCACATCTTAGGTAATGATCAGGCAGATTTGCTGGCTAAGAAGGGCACACGGATAGTCCAACAGCCAAATATTTGCAACTCTTTTCATTCCATGAAACTTTATATAAAAAAAGCAAATGACGCTTAGATGGAAGGCTCACTGCTCGTATATCCTCCAGGAATTGGAGACACATTTTGGAACTAGGTATTTCTTGCAAACCTCGTAAAAATGCTGTCGCGTTATTTAGACTTGACTATTTGGCGAGCCATCTGCATTGCATTGGCATTTTTGACAGCCCAAATTGCCCGCTCTGTGGGAAAGACAAGATCATGGATAGGCACCAAATAGCAGAATGCTCGGACTTGCATGGGAACTCCGAGGTGAAAAGATGTTGGAGCTCTAGAACTGTTCTGATGGGACAAAGGTAAATGCACTGTTTTTGAAGAGTTCCGGGAGTAAAAGACCTCCGCACCGCTGTTACAGATGTAAGAGGTAAACAGATTTATTCCAAAAAGATCATTGCATACAGGGGCCTGAATGGCCGAGTGGCTAGCGCTCTGGCGCTGAGTACCACAGGTTTCGGATTCGAGCCCCGACGGTGCCATGAATTTGTATAGTGGTTCGGAATCCACTTTAAACCGTAGGTCCCGGTCTAATAGGATCGTAGAGCATTGCGGGGGCATTGTTACTCCGCGTCCGTGGCTGTCTTCAAGTTACACACGCCCCCTGGGTAATGCAAAGTGAGTAACGTCTGTGCAGCGCTTGCCTTAAGGCATCCAAGACCAAGCTGTCTAAGTATTTGCCAGCTGCATTAGAAAGAAAAAAAAATTATTGCATATATGGAAATAAAATTAGAAAATTTAGGATGAGTACCAAACTCAGGATAGAAAGATTAAAGCAAAACTTTTGTTATTGTTCTTCTTATGTGTGTTTTACACTGTTTTGATCTCGTAAGAGTTTGTCATTTTCTCTTGCCATTGGAAATAATAAATTGAAAGTAATTGATTTGATTAACGATTTATTGAATATTAATTGTAATGATTTTTATGATAGTTTTAATTAATGATTTAGTGAATAGTAATTATTTGATCAATGATTTGATTTGAATAGTAATTTATTTGAATGTTGATTTTAATTTCTTTTGACTGGTTGTAATTTTGCAGATGACCATAGTACATGTGACGATGTCGAGATAGTAAAGAGGAACGAATGGAATGCAAGACCCTCTGTCAGGTCTAAGCCGATGAAGCTGCCCATTGGCCACGTCATCATAGAGCACACGGTGTCCCCTCCCTGCAAAACGAAACCTCAGTGCGCACGTAACATTCAGTTCCTGCAAGACTATCATCTTGATTACAAAGGTATTTTGCAAAGACACCCAAAAAACTATCTTTTAAGCAATATTTCTTTTTACGTGAATTTGTCTTTGAAGCAATTCTAGATGGCTCTTGTTTCACAAAGTTGCTAAAACGGGACATATATCAGTCGTAATAAATTTTATAATTTGAAGCAAGTACAACAAATATACTAAGAAAATGTCTTAAGAAATAACATGGAGCTACATAATAAAATGAATATATACATATTTCATGTTTAAAAGTAATGGAAATAAAATTATTTACTTGCATACTGCGTCATCTTCTAAAAAAGTAATAATATTTCTGGGCCTAAACAGAATGGCCCCTGATCGTAAAAACACATATTTTTAAATATAGCTGACATAAGAATTTTTTTAAAATATGATCCTCAAATTTATTTTATTCAATAGATGTTACTATTTTATGATAAACTGCCCATATAACTCTTTTTTTACAAGAATTTAGTATGTATTGGTATTTATAAAAATATAGCAAATCTGATTAATAACACGATTACCTCCACATAAAAAAAATTGATATCAAATCCGTACAAGTTGTAACATTCGAGATCCAGATGTAATATGCGTATATATTACGCAGGAAGACGATTCCACTGCGGTCACTACTTTCAAAAACCAAGAGGCCCGACTTGTAACTCAGTGGCAACGTGCGCCGCTGGTGAGCATTAGGACGGAGGTTCAATCCGCTGTCGACTTTGTTGTAGACACTGTTTCAAACACCGAAAAGACTCGACGGCATTTGTGATGTTTAGCATCTTGCCTCGTGAGTCGGACTACCTGGTGTGAGTTTTCCGGGTTTTCTTCCATGCGATAAGCATATGCGAGGTAGTTCCCCCCTAAAAGCCCTCCTTCTTCAGCTACATAGAGCCAAGTCAGAATTCTACCTATGGATGCTCCCTCACAACAGAACTTGCCCCACCCCTTCTCTCCTTCCATGAGACCACATGAGTTTTTCGACTTGGTCTTGATTGCTGAAGAGATTTGAAGGTAATTTTGACAGTATATGTAAGCATTTTACATTGCTTTCGAGATTATTTGGTTGGTTTGGGTTTTATGTCACAAGAGCTAGCTTTGGCCTTGCTGCGCCAATTACCTGAGATTACCTGAGATCTAGTCATACTTTTTGTGATATGAATCACAAAAGTGTACAGTTACCATTAAAAATCTTTGCGGACGGTAATATTCTCCCTCTATTGTTCTTCGTGATATTTGTAAGTGGAACACGAGGCTCATCCCCCTCCAGAGCAATATCAAAAGAGTGTACAAGTTATCACTTGTGCTGTAAACAATAAGTGTTGAGATTTAAAAAAAATATTCTAAGAAGATTGATGCATATTTCTAAGTAAATGTATTCTGATAATTCTATTCAATATTCTATAATAATTTCATAAATTATAAATGCTCTTGTGCATGTTAGAAAATAAAAAAAAGTCATATTGCTAAAACATTGATTTATTTTTATGTAAAAAATTAATTTTTATGCAAAAAATAAATGAATGTTTTAGTGTAGAAAAATGAACTTTTTCGTGTTTATGTAAAAATAAACAAAAAGATTTTTTAAATATATCAACGGATAGATTAATTTTGAAATTGAAATCACTATCTTTTATCGAGCTAATTATGGTTCAAGAGTAACTTAATTTTATTAACTAAATTTCATTAACTTAACTTCGTCATAAAATTAATTTAATATAAAAGAAGTTTTAATTGAAAATTTAATGTAACAAATTTTCAATTATTATTTAACGTAAAATATTTGAATTGGAAAAATTTAATGTAAAAAATATTTGAATTGGAAAATTTATTGAAAAATATTTGAATTGGAA